>JAKSZP010009578.1:0-89005 GCA_022478985.1 Massospora cicadina | reverse complement strand
CCATTCTCTCTTCCCTATAAAAAACTTAACATATCTCAACCGCCATCTCGCTTATATACAGCAGCTTCAGGCGATACTGCTTCTCATGGCTTGAGCTGTTCTATTCTGCTGATTTTCCTTGAACTTTGCTTATTATTCTTAATCCGCTGTCGCCCTATTTGTAGGCGACTTACTTTGTATTTGTCAAACATCAACATCGCCTTATCGCCTTATCACCTTACATAGAGGCGATCCAATAAACTCATTATATCCAATAAGACTCATTATATCCCAATATCGCCTCATCTCAAGGAAATTGAATATTTGTAACTGATACTGTTTTGGCAGTCTCCTATCGACTGTCCCATGACTATCATGCAATCATATCAAAATCGTGACACTGGCCGAGCGTTGGGCTGAAATATAATTCATACTCAACACCAGATAATAGTATTCATACTATTATTGATCTATAATTCATTCTAATATACAATGCAACAAAGTGCACAAGGAAACGAAACCTGTTCAGTAAAAAGGTTATTAAGGTTTCTTGCCAATAACAATCAAAGTAAATTTTACAAGTTGGTTCTCGCTATAGGGCTAGTTGAGTAGAAGAATCTATAAGAATGTTGTAGAAAAATGAGCTACGCAAACTGTGGACAGAGTTAGCCACTGTAAACCAGAATGCTCTAAACTCAGCGGACCATTGGGAGTTTGCAGCCTTGGAAGAATGAGTCGCCAAGATGGAGGAAGGAATAGAGAATGTTGCAAGCTTTGGGAACAAGTTACTTGGGAAAGTAACTTCATTGAAGAAGAAAGAAGGGGACCTTATTCAAGAGGTCTTATACATGAAAATGGAGCAAGAAGTGGATTGCGTTCATTTAAGAAATTTTGGTGTGGATATAGAGAGATTAATTAAACGGGTAGAGGAACTTAAAGCTCACAAATGTGCTTGTGAGCCTGATATGGCAAGCGATGCTGAAGAAAGAAGTCCTCACATGATACTTGGGAAGCCAAATACCCCAAGGAACATGCCGCCCACTTTTGCTGCCACTCTGGAGATATTCCCATAGTCACTCCTCAAGTTAGCCGAGTGGCTGAACTGAGAGAATTGGTCAGAAATAACTCAGAGGAATTTAATGCAACGCCAAAATTGCTAACATTCCATCAGGATAACGCCTTAGCATTTTTTCAACTGTTCAACATGATCATGAATGGCTATGAGGATTGTCAAAAGGCATTGATGGTCATGAATTGCCTAGACACCGACTGTCAGAACTTAGTGTTACCTCACCTGGAGGGGGACAGCTGGTCATATGCTGAGGCAAAGGCAGCCATCATGAAAGAGTTCAGGAGTCTGACACACATGTTGAAGCGCAAGCAGGAATTTATGGAAATCTTCCATAAAAATGAGTCTCTAGCTAGCTTTGCGGTTTGGTCTTACCAAGAGTCACAATTCCTGGTCAAAGCAAAAGTATTGGATGACTTTGACACTAGAATCGCCTTGCAAGTGGCCCTTTGACCCTATCACAATTTGCATCACATGATGTATTCCATGTTCACGACAGAAATAACTACCTTGCAAATGGTAGATAATTTGAAGATTTTGGGTGCGACATTTGATGCCCCAAATAGAAGCTTAAAATCCAATCTGGTACAAGATTCAAATCCCACAAAGGGAAATGAAGGAGCTAAAGAGACGATCAATTGAACCGTGCTGGGGAATAAGCCCAAAGATTTCAGATGGTTAAACAAGAAGTAAAAGGTCTGCTATCAATGTAGTGGGAAAGGACATTTCGCCGTGCACTGTAAAAAGCTGAAGGATCAGATCAACGTAGTCCAGGCCAAAGAGTCAGCAGCCACCAAGGAATTGGGAAAAGGGCCTGCGGCCTAGATGGGGAACAGTTTAGAGCTGCAGAGAAACCTGTTCCACTGACATTATGACTGAAAAAATTGATATCAGTGATCTGTTCATAGATGACAAGCAGGATCAGCTGTATCAAGTGGTCAGTTTGGATGTAAATGCTGTGACCAGAGCTGGGGCAAAGAGAATCAACCCCAAGATAATCAAAAAAGTTGCTCAGCCCCTACACCCAACAACTGGCAGACAAGATTCGAACTACTGAGAATCCCAAAGAATTATCTGATATCCGATTAGATGAGGCCAATTTGTTTATCCCCCTCAGCGCGATAAAGAAATCATTTCCTGATTTATCAGTGCAAATTATTCACACCCTAGATTCGGTTAATAACGCCACTATTCACTCAATAAACACTATATTACAATACTCCAAGTGTACATATATAGACATACAAGTGAATTGAGTGTGGGTGAGGGCGATTGTCAACAGCGTAGTGCCCATCAATATTTTCTCAACCAAGCTGGTAAAGAGGATGAAGATCTCGCAGGACTTGGAACATAAGAAAGAATACAGGACAACTGGGCCAAACACCACCATCTCCTGTAGAGTTTATAGTGCACTGCAACTACGATTTAGGTCATTGGTGGTATCTGCGCCAGCAATAGTTATGGTGAATAAAAACTATGATATTCTGATTAGAACGGAGTTTCTACAAAAATACAGAGTTAAATGTAACTTCAAGGTTATTACGTTGACACTATTGGGTCAGACAATATTATTGGTATATCAGAAGGATGGTGAAGCTCCACTAAATTGGAGAAACAACTTCATCAATCTAATATACAATGACGTCATTGTCCCAATTTAATCCAATTAGTTGGTGGAAAGCGATGCAAAATGCCGGCAGAAATCCTAGAGAACCGGGGAATTCCACTGGGGATCAAGAATAAAAGGACCATACTACCAGGATTGCAGATGATAGTTGACACAGGGTTGACATTGGAGATTCCTGAGTTGTTGTATGGGGAGGTCGGAAGCCCCTGGAAGAAGTCCAGAGTGGAGCCATGGGTGGCTCCTGGGATAATAATGCTTGGCCATAAAGAAATTTGAGTTCTCTTGGCGAATTTAAGTGAAAAACCGATGAAGATCAAGAGGAACCAAATTATCGAGTTTATTCATTTAATCCTGATGGCAGAACTGGGAGAAATCCATAATTTTGGGTCTCTCAAGGAAATGGGATTACCGGCTGGGGTAACTGAAAGCATCAACCTATTAGTTGATCGAGAGCAGCTCACTGATCTGTCAGAAGGCCAGCAAGAGGAGGTGCTCAAACTATTTGAAAAGTATCTGGAAATGTTCGCTCAGGATGACCATGATTTGGGATGCGCACAAGATGTGATCCATAAGGTTGACACTGGGGAAAATTTGTCAATAATGATGAGAATGATCTGACAATCAAAAGCCATTGAAGTGGTAGTGGAGGATGAAATCAGCAAATAGTGAAGCATGGGCTTCTAGTTCCGTCGTCAAGCCCCTGGGCGAGCCTGATTCTGATTGTGAAGAAAAAGGATGGATCCAACTGGGTGGTGATTGACTACTTAGTTGCTGAATAAAATTATGAAGAAGGATTCTTATCCCCTACCAAGGATCAATGATGCACTATATTGTTTGGGAGAAGTGAAGTATTTCTCCACAATGGAACTAATCTTGGGATATTGGCAGATCAACTTGCCAAAGGAAGACCAGGAAAAATGCGCGATTATTACTTCGCAGGGACTATACCAACTAATGAGGATGCCCCAGGGTCTATTTAATGCGCCTGCAACGTTTCAGAGTGCAATGGATGCGATATTGAGAAAATTAAAGTTGTTGTGTGTCCTGTTATATCTGGACGATATAAACGTGTTCAGTAGGACGTTTACTGATCACCTACACCACTTTGAAGAAGTATTTAAGCGACTGTCTATGGCTTACTTGAAGATTAAGCCAAGGAAGTGCCACTTATTTGAAAGAGTTGGAATATCTGGGATCTATAATCAACTCCAGTGGATTGCAGCTGCAAACCCAGAAGATAGCCGCCATAGAATGGATGGCTGTACCAAAGAGTGTCTGAGACATCCAAGTGTTCCTTGGGATGGTCAGATACTATAGAAGATTTATTCAGGACTTCGACCAAATAGCTGAGCCATTATTCCATTTATTGAAGGATTTGAAAAAAAGGTATTGTATGGAATGAAAAGGCCCAGCACTTGTTCAATGAGTTATGTTAGTATTTAATATATTCGCTGATTCTGAAACATCTGAATTTTGATTGGGAGTTTATTATTCAAACTGATGCTTTGTTGACAGTGATCGGTGCCATACTAAGCCAAGTAGACGAACTTGGGGATGAACATCCAGTTTCATATGTGAGCCGGACACTATCAGCTGCTGATAGGAACTACACCGTGACTGAGAATGAATGCCTTGTAGTCATTTATGCATGCAAGCAGCTTTGGGTGTACATCCATGGAATGCACTTTAAGGTGGTAACGGACCACTCTTTGCTGCATTGGTTGCACAATTTAAGAGAGCCAGAAGGATGACTGGCCCAAAGGGCACTTAAGCTCCAGGCTTATGATTATGAGATTGTCCACCAATAGGGGGCTTCTCACTAGAGCGCGGATAGCTTATCACAGTTGCCAATGGTCCAGATGGTATACCCTCAGGCAGATGAGCTATTCCAGAAAATAGTCAACAGAAAAATTGGGGATGAGACCCGAGAAATTTAAGATGCGCTTTGGAAAGTGATGGAAAACAGAGAGACCATGGATGGACAAGTATTTGAGATAATCAACAGGAAGCGGTTAGTTCCTGAAATTGTCAGAAAGAGCAGCTATAGTGCAAGTCTCTCACAAAGTTGTTGGGCATGGAGGCCTGAGGAAAACAACTGACCGTATTCGCCAGTACTATTACTGGGAATCCATCAACTACGATGTTGCAGACTATCTAGCTTAATGTGTGGAGTGCCAGCTGCACAAAACACATAAGAATACAACTAGATACCAACTGGTCCGCCCTGGTTTTCCTGGCACACGGTGTCCATCGACGTGGTGGGACAGCTGATGATGAGTACAGGGGGAGTCAAGTACATTATAGTTGCCATTGACCATCTAATCAGATGGGTCGATACAAAGGCCCTAACGAGAGTAGACACTACCAGTAATGCAAGGTTCATCCTGGATCAAGTAGTATACTGGCATGGATGTCCGCAAGTCCTGCTTAGCAATAATGGGACCAACTTCATGTCTCATGTGATCCTGAGATTGAATGAGATTTTGGGGATCAGAGGAGTCATGTCAGTACCTTACCAGCTGGAGACAAATGGACTGGTAGAATAGGTGAATGGAACGCTGGCCGTGAAGCTGAGGAAGCTAGTTGCAGGGAGAACTTCCGCGTGAGGAATGTACCTGAGTTTGGTGATGTTCATCTACTATATTAGTTATCCTACGGTGACAGGAAAGACGCTGTTTGAATTGTTATATGGATTAAAGGCCGCGTTGCTGCCAATTTTATATTCAGTGGTGGAACCTACATTGAGAATGAGTATTAAGCGACATTTGAACTGGCTGACAGATATTTTGATCGATATGCAATTTTAAGCATTCATACAGCCTTGAAGAAAAGAATACAAGAGAAATCTTGGACAATAAGAACTGACTGGCCTTAGCAGAATATTGAATATGGGAAAGAGTTGCCTATTGTGATACACATGGTTTTGTAAGAAAAAAACAAATTAGTTACATTGTGGTCAGCTCCATTTGAAGTGATCGCCAAGTTGGCAACTAATGCCTACTCCATCAAGAATCTATTGTATGGAAGAGTTGTGAATTTAGTCCACGTTAAGTATCTAAAGCGATGGATCGATGAAAAAAATAAAAGAGTTCTCAATGAACCAGAGTTGGTCATGTCCTGATGATTAGGTCAAGTCCAAAAAAAGGACCTCTGAACCAATTTAGATGGTCAAGTCCAAAAAAAGGACCTCTGAACCATAGAAAACTGGCAGGTTTAAGTACCCAGGACCCATTTTGGAGGAAAAAATAAAAAGATGGACTGCTGAACCAAAACAAGGTCAAGCATAGGAAAAAAGAAGAATAAAGATAAAAAATTTATAAAAGATATTGAGAAAAAAAATTATAAAACGCATAGATAAAATACTGATATAATTTTTATTTTTTATTAATTTGTCAACAATACAGGGATGATAAAACTTTTTTCTCTCGTTGTAATCACTTTTGCAACCTATAAAATTAGGTCTGATCTAGTTTGATAATCTCACAGAGAAGATTAGTCTGCGCCCATGTCAGGGAGCAGTTGGGCAAGTAAGGTAAGAGGAGCAGGTGGTAGGCCCACGGCCTCAAACATTTGAAAACGCCCCAGAGAAACTGGCAGTCACTATTTCCCCAAAAACCTCACTTGGCAAGCACGATGCAACCAGTACATTAACACGCCGCACTTCCAGCCACTCTCGTCAGTGGAATATGGAGTCTGCGTGTTTCTGGACATCCAACAAAAGCCTTATGGGAAAAATTTTGTGGGGATGTGCACACTTTTTTCCCGACCGCGGTGTACATCGCACCTCACTCCATGTCACATGGTTGGCTGGACCTAGTTTTTGAAAACAAGGAGGCAGCAGATGAGGCTGCTGCGGTACGCATAGTGATTGACCTCCCTGAAGGGCAACGGTCATCAAAACCAAATGCACCAGATGGACAAAATCTAACCAAATTTTCCTCATGTTTGACTTTTTGCCTACTACAGTAAAACGTGCCATTTTGGAGAAACACCTGAAAGATGGTCTCACCATTTATGGCGACATACAATCTTTTGAGATTCAACACTTTACGCTGATGCCACACCTGTGCACTGGCAAAGCCGTCACAGTTCTGACCCCAACTGAGGAGATTGCAAAGGACCTAACCCAGATCCCATACTCCGCATATATCAAAATTGAAGGGCATACCACCCACCCTTTCCGGGTAACCGTGGACAGCGCGCCCCCCATCTGCACCAACTGTGACGCATTCAGCCATAAGGCACATGCATGCCCCACCAAGGAGGGTATCACATTCTAAGAGCACCCCTCAGCAGCAATGGTCAGCGGAGAGGCGCACTACAAACCAACTGTAAGCACCAAAGAGGCTTTCCCGTGGGGAGCACAAGGTTGCTACCTACTGGTAAAGCCTATTTCCCTGCAAGAGTGTAAGAAGGCCAAGCAGGCCTGCAGGGCCGCGGCCAAGGAGGCGGCCAAAATCACCACCGCTATCCCACACTCCCAACATTAGGAGGACATTGAAACCTTTGCGGCAGAAGCAACTCAGGAATCCATCGACCAATCAGATTGGGAAGCCCATGCCAATTGAGCCACCCAATCTAAGGATCCGATGGGTGACTTAATTTCACCCAATCTTTGCAACCAAGCTCCAGTCAAAACCAACTTGGGGGGTCCAACCTAACTAAAAAATTTTTTGACCCGCTCATTGGTGCACTGAACTCATCTGCACTGCAAAAAATTTGTTCAGTGTTGGGGAAACAAAAAGCGAAGGCAAAAGCCATGCAAACCTTTCTGCAAAAATCAACAAAACTACCAATAGTGTTGCTGCAAACACCTGTGCTGCCATGAAGGCCCAGGGGGATCTAGAGGAGGCTAGTGGGCCCAGGTGTCCACCCCCTCGCACCTAAGGTGTGATAGGGGAAACCTTCAATTTAGGGATGGTGAATATCGCTGGACTCAAGGCCTCGCCGTCCCAGGCTAGAAAACTGAGTTTTTTACAAAACAATTTACCCGTGGATATCCTGGCCATCCAGGAGTCCCACTATCCATGAGGTCCCGAGGAAGCTTGGAAAACAATGCTCCTACCATCCCTATATTTTTGGTCGAAGCACTGTGGGGTGCTAATTTGGAAAAACAATTTTTTCAAATTTACATCTTCAGAAACATTCCTAAATGGCCGAGTGCTCGTTGTCACCTTCTCATGGGCCAATGTTGCGCACACAATCGTCAACATTTATGCCCCAACCTGCGCATGAGAGCGTCAGGAATTTTTCTTGTTGGTCAAATCCCTCCCATTACCCCCAGACCCTTTTGTAGTTGGCGACATGAACTGTTGGCTAAACACACCAACGGACCATTAGCCTTCCTCCTCCCACGCCCCCCAGGGTCAAATAGAACTTCGCCTTCTAAAGGCCACCTTTGCGTTAATGGATGTGCTGCTGCGGCAAGCCCCACTGCTCAAAAACATGACGCACCCCCACATCCACAATGGCCAATTAAGGTCCATGTCCCACATTGACCTTATCCTTACGCCGGCAAAATTCCAACCCCACATTTCCCAATTCCAAAAAACAAAAATTGAATTCTCCGACCACTGACTGGTCTCAATAACCTACCACCTACCTGTCACAGTGGCTAAGGCCCCACAGTGGTGCATCTCCGCCCCCCCAAACTTGCATCGCCAGGATTTTCCACTTGGGTGGAATCAGCAATTTTGGCAAAAGAGTTTGTTGCACTCTTTTGCGTGGACCCCATCTCCACATGGGCAGCCTTCAAAGAGGATACCATCCACCACTCTCGCCACCTCTCCTCCAGATGCTCACAAGCCACATTGGCTGTCATTTCGCGCGCTCTGGCAGTGTTGGTATACCTGAAGTCCAACATCCCAGCTACAGGATACAGCCCTGCATGGGGCCGGAAGTGGGCAGAGGCAGAAGCCCACCTCAAAGCGCTCAAAAAGCAACACAAACATAGGGTTTGTGTTCAGTACAGGGCCAAACGTATTACAGAGGGTGACAATTGCACCGCATATTTTTTTAAAAACATTTGCACCATGCCAGAGCGTGGCCTACACAGGTGCGAAGATTGGATGATTCCATTGCAGATACGCCAGCTGAAGTGGCAATCAAAACACAAAAATATTACTCTGAGTTATACTGATCTAATCCAATTCAGCCAGCCAAAGTGGCAGAATTTTTCTATTGAGCTCACATCTGCACCGTTTCCCAATACCCATAAAAAATGAATTTAATTTATCCAAACGAATTATGGACAGCCATCCGTGGTGCACTAAACTAGAAATGCCCAGGCCCAGATGGCATTCCATATGAATTCTATAAAAAGTACTTCAAATATATATCCCCACTACTGCTTGCCTCACTTAACCAGAGCCTTCTGGAAACGCGTCTCCTACCAGGAGGACAGGAGGCCTTCACCGTCACGCTCTTCAAGAAAGGGGACAAGCTAGACTTAGCCAACTGGCGCCCCATTTCTTTAACTAACACGGATACAAAAATTTTAACAAAAATCATGGCTAACCGTTTAGGGATTGTAGCATGTGCCACCATCTCCCCAGAACAATTCAGTTTCATACCCAGAAGGTCGATTTGGGACAACGTGCACTCTGTGGCTAACGCATGCCAGTCCACAGCCTCTGGGGCACTTGTATTTTTGGACCAACAGAAGGCCTATGATAGAGTAAACTGGAAATACCTCAGGGCCTGCCTCCATCAATTCCGCTTACCCCCTCGCTTTATCAACTGGGTGATGCTGCTCACAGAATCTGCAACAATGGCAGTACGTGGCCCTGGCTTCCTAACGGAAGTAGTCCTCCCTCAAAGGGGCTTGCGACAAGGGGACCCCCTTAGCCCACTCTTATACAACTTCAGCCTTGACCCACTACTTCGAAACGTGAATGCCCAACTCACTGGGGTCCATGTGTCAGGCAAAGCCCCAGTCAAGATGATGGCGTTTGCAGATGACTGTGTGGTTGAGGTGTCTAATAATAAAGATGCACGCGCACTTGAAGCTCTCATCCAGGAGTATTCCCGGGTAAGTAACGCTGCACTGAACGCTTCCAAAACTGAAATCATCCTCCTTGGTCAGTATCAAACCTGCTGGGCCCCAGAAACCAGTGCCCAGCCTGGCCCATCTGCTCGCACACGTGCTCGCCCTCCCAGCTAGCCCCACACTGCCCCATTGGTGCTCCCCTTCGTGCCACGCCCTACCATAGGACCGGTACACCATCTGGGCGTGTGGATGGAGGCAGGCGGATACGCGTCAGCAGTAATGGAGAGCCATATTCTGGACAACGTGACGAAGAGAATCGCCTCTCTCAGAGCCCACCCTACTTCCCTTACTGGCAGGGTTGTTTTAGCCAACTCTATGCTCCTCTCCAAAGTCTGGTTTGGAGACCACGCCATCCCCTTCTCCCCAAGCTTTTTCAAATCCTTGTATGCCCTGCTGCAAGGATGGCTTAGGTCAGGCCGCCCTCCACCAGTACGTCTAGAGATCATGTTTGGCCCTCATCATCATGGTGGCATGGGCCTGCTTGATTTCAAAGCCCATGCTGCCAAGATCCTGGGCACCTGGATTGTGGCCGTCACCGCCCCTACGCTCCCCTCCCAACACTGGTCCCGCGAGGCTCACTCCAACTTCTCCCGCGCCTTGGGCCTCAACAATCCATCGAACCCTCACTCCCTGATGAAATACCTGGCTTCACACCCATCGGCCACAGGTCCTCACGAGACTAAAACCCACTACAAATGAATCCTCCTCTCCATGCGGAGTGCTGAGTGGAGAATTTGTATTAGTGGACACACAACCCAGAGAGGCCGCCCCTCTCCTCAGTTCACACAAGAGGTACAAGGGCTACCCATCCAAGATGGCGTGATCCCCACACGGCCCCATGTCCTATCCAGGGTGGACTACCTGGACATGATGGACATCCCTTACTTCATTGAGACCCAAAAAACTATCTGGAAATATGCACACCATCCTCTGTTGCAGCCTCAAATCCGTTCCCATGTGTGGCGCTGCCTGAGGCGGGTGTACCATATGGCTGAGCGAACTAACGCTTTACACTCATCCTGCGTCATGTGTGGCCAGTATGGAACGCTGTTCTACCGCCTGGAGAAGTGTCATACCTCTAAAGTGATATGGCGCGAAGTTCAACGTCTGCTGGGCCAGGATCAAACGCACCCCTTCATTCTGTCAAGAGATATGTTTGCTTTATCAATGGCCTCCCCCCTTCCACCCTCCCTCCATGCTCTGGTGGTTGCAATCGCCATGTGGAATATCCACACGATTGTCTTGGATGCCATCGCAGGCTCCACCCCCACCCTCCCAGAAGCTGTCCACAGATTCCAGTCTCATTTGATGGACCACTTTCAGGCGTGGATGTTTGGATACCTCCCACCGCGTCGCCGACAGCTTGTCTCCTCCTGGTTCCCAGTTTGGTTCATCAAATCAGACCCTTTCCTCCACACGTGTTCAATTGTGGCTATGGCCCCTTCACACGTTCCCTCCCCCTCCCCATAGTGGCGTTCCCGCTGGCAACAAGAGATAGCATCGCTTCTCTGGGGTGCCTTCCATTTTCTAAGTTTCGCTTGTTTCAGGTCAAGTTTGGAAGTGTCCATCCCAAGGTTGGCCTTCCTCGCAATAAAATTAAATTTAAATTTAAGCAATACAGGGATGATTATGCCTATGTCGCCTCTTGGGGGAGGGAGGATGGATCATGGTAGGAATGAACAGCCCATCAAAATTGGTATGAGATCAGATGCTATTGAGGGCTAGACCTACACAAAACCACGCTCTTTGAGCAGACTAATAGCCCTGTATGAAAGTTACTAGGGGAAGGGAAATTGAGATGTTGGATAAAGCCAATCGCAAAACCCCAGAGTGGGGAGGAAAGCAACATTATAAGAAGAGGCAATCGGCAAATAACCCCAAGTAATCCCGATATGGTACCAGAGCCAGAAGATTAGTTCTGAGTGCCTGACGATGGGCTTTATCAAGAACACCAGACATATGGGCTGGCAACGAACAAGGGATGCTTGATGGGGGTTGCCAAATCATGCCCCCTATCAATGCCATCAGTGGAAGATACTGATGGGAAGCACCAGAGAAGATATAGTCATGCAGGGAGCGGATTGCATCCTGCAAGTGACAACTGTGGGCTTTTTGGAAGCTAAAGCTGAACAAATGGTGGAACCCAGGAGAGGCTGGAAGCTTCATGGACCAACTTAGAAGAACTTAGCCAGCAAAGCGAAGAGCTTAAGCGGCGGTATCCTGATCCAGGATGGTATCAAGATCAGAGTGATTCAGCGCTTTGGTCAAAGCCTCGGTGACTTGGCCCCAAAGTTCAGCATAGGGGAGTTCAAAGTGAATACTGTTACCGATGGTGAGCTAAGAAACCAGAACAGCGGGTTTGTAATATTGCCTGAGTCAGAAGAGGAAACTCAGGAAGCAGGTTCAACCTGGCAAGAAATGAGCGATCAAGAGCAAACAACATAAGCTCTAGAGCATCTATGATGATGGTCAGTGCATCAGCGAAAAGCGCTGAATCCAGGAGAGTTTTTAAGTCCAACTCTGGAATTGATGGCAGAGGAAAGATTAGCTGTAAGTTGTTCAAAACGATCTCAAGCCTGGTTTCTGAGGGATTATTACCATTTCCAGTAATTTGATGGAAGGACTAGCCGCTGGCGCCAGACTAGGCTTATGAATCCTGGAAGGACCATAGAAGAGGTTCCACCAAGCATCCTGACTCATCTGCTAAAAGAGAAGAGGTCTTTATCAGACAAACTATTCAGAAGCTGCTGGTATTGCAACTCGGAATTTGACATATGATCTGAATGAGAGGGAGGATTTTGGACTTATATGGAAGTTGACATTATGCACTCTACAATCCATTAAGCTCCAATATAGTAGAAATAATCTTAAGATTAATGGGATAAGCTCTCCAAGGGAAGAATTAGGAATTAATTGAGCCAAAAAGTTATGAAAGAAATAACAAGGGCAAATAGAAAGAAGTATTCTTAATTGAGTCATGAAACAAACATCGACAGCAAGAGTCTCCTATCTAGGATGAGGAGAAAATCAGGAAATCAAGGACGCCGGACCAAGAATTCTGAATGTGTGACAGCTGGTCATATACCCTGATGGTGGGAAAACTAAATCCCGGGACTAATATTGTCACAAGTAAATTGATCAGCCCGGCATGACAGCAGGTCATGGGGACCGCGCCCTGAGAAGGCAGTAGAAAGGGAAAGAGGAAGAGCGCCGTATGCCAAAGGTCATCCTGAGCAGCATTGAGTATTGACGAGTGTACTCCGCTTGAACCAATGAAAATTTGACCAAGTGTCCGAGCAGTGTTCTCATGCTCCAGTTTTTTTGAGCTAGAAATCTAGGCAAGAGGGGGGATGTGTTGGGATTTTTGCCCATATTCCCAGCCTGCTAGATTACCTGGAATCGCTAGGGGAAAATTCCCTATGGCGAAGTTAATTGGAAATTGGTTGGACCAAGTTTTGGAGTGACTATGTTGGGGGATTTTGGGATATTCGCCTGGTCATATCCATTGAGGATCAATCCAGACAAATACTTAAGATCTCATCGGGTGGTGTTGCCAACGAAATAGGGGCATCTGATAGTGATTAATTATCAGGTGTACCGTTTGGGATTGGTCAGGTTTCATCACCAACTGATTGGGAATGAATAGCAAGTTGCGAGGTGAGTGATGCCACCTGCAACTAGCAAATCTATTGGTTGGTGAGTGACATTCCTTAATGGGTAATAAGTCCCATTATTTAAGCAGGTCACTAGCCAAATATGGTTGGTTCGCTTGGATTGAGAGGAAAACGTTAGGGACACGTTTTCTGACTCTTTCCATTTTAGGCCTCGAGGATGTCCAATGACAGAATCCTAGCCAGGATGGGGAATACCATCGCTGCAAAGACGAGGATGGGTGATTCAACAGCAACGGCTGCTGTATCATCAAAGAGGTGTCAACTGAGGGTTAGACAGCTGAATTCCCCACTATATATATTCCCTAGGATTCACTATAACAAAAAACAGTTAGATAATAAAGGATTATTTATTTGGGATATAGTTTAATGAGTAAGCTATAATCAGCTTCCATTGTGCTATTCTGTCTCAAGGATATTATTGCTGTGTGCAATAATTTGAAGACTCTAAGAAAAGAGTAAAGATCTGAGTGGGGATTCAGAGAAGGAGTCACAATCGGGGATAGCTGTCAACTGCGTGTTGGACCAAAGAGACTGTCACCTGGGTATCTCAGCGAAGATCAGGTTGAACAGGGCAAGGGAATGAATCCCTACGAGTACAACATCATGATTATTTAATCAGGAATACTGGCTGAGCGTTGGGCTGAATTATAATTCATACTCAACTATGGATAATAGTCTTCATACTATTATTGATTAATAATTCATTCTACTATACAATGCGATGAAGTGCACATGGAAACGGAACCTGTGCAGTAAAAAGGTTATTAAGGTTGCTTGCCAATAACAAAGTAAATTTTTACAGATAGTAAACCACAATTCTCAGGTTTGGGTGCCCAACCCATCGTTACAATGGGAGGTAACTAAAGTCTCTCATGATCATCTGTTGGCAAGTCATCCGTGAGCAGAGAAGATGGTGGAGTTGATATGACAGGACCATTCATGGTCGGGCCTGCAGAAGGATATCATAAAGTATGTGAGGAAGTGTTTGGTATGTGCAAAATCAAAACCCTCAAGGGAACATCCATTGGGTAAGTTAAACCCACTTCAGATACCATGTGCACCATGAAGTTCAAATAGCGTTGATTTTAAATCAGTTATTCTAAAGGTGCAAGGGAAGGATGTGGTTATGGTGGTCATGGATAGACTGACCAAATAAGCCAATATTTTCCCATTTAAATGGAATTTTTTGGCAAAAAATGAAGTGAGGACTTTCATTGATGAGGTATTCGCCTGGCATGAATTACCTGAGGAAACTATTTTGGACCATGGTCCACAATTTTTCTCAAAATTATGGTTGTATTTTCTGTAGAATTTGGAAATCAGGCCTTGTCAGTGTTTGGTGTGCTATCCCCAATCCAATGGACAGATGGAGAGGGTGAATCATATACTTGAGCAGTATCTCTGATGTTATGTCTCCAATTAGCACGATGACTGGGTTCCATGGGTTCAGATGGCTCGTTCTCTTATAACAATCATTTTCAATTGTCAATGGGAATGATTCCGTTTTTCATGAATCATGGTCTAAATTCAAGATCGAATGGGGGATCTGTGGGTGGAGTGTGTCAGGGGGCGGATGAGATGGCACGTACCATGGTGGATATTGGGAAGAAACTATTAAAAATTTGAAGCAAAGCATTGGCTCAGCAGAAGCATCAGGCAGACCAACGAAGAGCGCCTGATCTGGAGTTTGAGCCTGGGGACTGGTATTTGTGGCAGCTAAAAACTATGCTGTGCCAGTTTAGAGTCATAAGCTGGGACCAAAGTTTTTGAGCCAATATCATATCATTTGAGCTTTTTATTGAGTTACTTTCAAATTGAGATTGCCAGAAGGTTTTAAGGCCCATCTGGTGATTCATGCTTCCCAGTTAAGGGCGTTCAAAGGAATAGGGCTGGAGTGACCAGGACCTTAGAACCCTAGGGAAGAAGATTTTCTAGAATATGAAGGGCTGGATATTGGATGTGAGATGGGTGAAGGGCTGGCATCAATTGCTGGTGAAGTGAAAAGGTTAATTGGTGGAGGAGGCGATGTGGCATATGAGGGAAGACTGCGTGTGATGCCTGAGGAAAGTCCAGGAGCTTTGGGACTCATAGGAGGGTGATGTACGGATCAGGATGCACCTGATCTGTACATTACTTCAGATCAGGCAGCTCTTGATCTGAATATTACTTTTAAAGGAAGGGCCTCAAACTAGAGGAAATTGGAATTGATGAGATTTAATATCTGAAACCAAAATGCATCTGAGAAAACATGACGTCAGTCTTATGCACGGCATGGATGATGATCTGGTGGGATGTGGGGTCTTATTAAGAAATGTGCTGGACGGTGTTTGAGAGAGCCTTTCATAGGTGGGAGCTTATTACAATACTAGCGGAGCACTATTTATTAGGGGATGGCTGGGCTCTAAATGGCCAGTTGCATCATCTAAGGAAAAACTAGGAAATTTACTAAAATCGCTTGCTATTATAAAATATTTTTTATTAAATTTATAGTATCATATCAAAGATATAGCTCAACTAGTGAGCTTGTCACGGCCTTGGCATCATTCTCGGCCCTCTCCTGGAGCCAGACCCTGCTGTTGGTGTGCAGCGTTGTGGGAACAGTGGTGCGGGAATATGTGGCAATGATGAGGCATAGCGGTGGGGTTTGGGATGGGCCTCTGCAGGCCTTTTCCTAGTATGGTCACCAAATTGGCTCTTACTTCCCAATTCCTTCATGGCATATTGGTGCAAACCCACCCGTTACAAAGGGTCTTCCATACTTCACCATGTCCAACGGCTTGGTGTGCACTCATAATAATATAGGTTGAGCGGAAGGACTTAAGGTATTCACGGTATTGTCCTTATCCATTTGTACAGTTAACCATTCTTCTGGAACATATTGGCCCTTATTCCATATAATACTTGATGACTTGGGATGGTTCATCATCGTGTTTCTGGCTAAGCATTTTGTTGTACATAATATTACTGAGATCTGCCTTAACAACTATGGTTGGAAATCTTGACAAGCAATTAGCATTCTGATGTGTTGCTCCAGGTCAATGGATAAATTCAAAGTCAAAAGCCTGTAGTTTGTGTGCCCATCGAGCAAGACGCCCTTCAGGCTCCTTGAGGTTCTGCAACCAGCATAACAAAGCATGATTTATTACAACTAGAAACTTCATTTCATGCAAATACATCCTAAATTTCTTATATACATATATTACCGCTAAGCACTCCCGCTTAATCTCAGTGTAATTACATTTGTGACAATTCATGTTTTTACTGCAGTACGTCACTGGGTGCTCTTCCCCTTCATCATCCTTTTGGGATAGGACCGCCCCAACGGTGAAAAGGGATGCAACCATCTGAACGATAAAATCCTTCTCAAAATTAGGGTAGCGTAGCACTAGCGCATTAATTTAGTGCCATTTGAAGTGTATCAAAAGAGTAATGATGGCGTTCCGTCCATTCAAATGGGGCATTCTTCTTCAATAACTCAAACAACGGACCTCCAATACAACTGAAAGTAGGTATAAAGCGTCGTAGTAGTAGCTGACCATCCCCAAAAATACTTGTGTATTGCACTTACTGTTTGGTGTAGCCATCTTCTGATAGCCTTCACCTTGGCTGGTTGGGGCCTCAGCCCAGTCGCATCTACCACAAACCCAAGGTACTCCAGTTGATCCTTAAAAAGTGGTCTTTATGGGGCTTGATTTTAATGTTGTTCTCTGCAAGCCAGCGGAAGACCTCCTTCAGGTGGGTAAGATGCTTGGAGAATGTACGCAAAAAGACATTAATATCATTGAGTTACACAAGGATGCATGACAGAACCAGATCATCGAGTTGGTGTCCATGGCCCACTGAAACATAGCTGAGGCATTACATAACCCTTGATGCATATGGGTCAGTTGGAAAAGCCCCTTGGACGTGATAATGGCGCATTTCTCCTGCTCTGCCGTGGGCAACTCAATTTGCCAATAACCAGAATTAAATCCATCACTGAGAAGGAATGACTCCTCACAACTGATCCAAGGGATCATCAATTCATGTCAAAGGGTATGAGTCCTTTTTGGTAATTCTGTTGAGCTTCCAATACTCTATTGCTACCCAGTTGGTGCCATCCTTCTTTTTGACAATTATAACAGGTGAAGCCCCTGAATTCTTTAATGGTTCAAGCATCTCTTGTTCAAGCATTTTTTCGATCTTCTCTGTTACTACTTCCTCAGCTGCCCTAGGCTGGAGAATAAGCCAAGGTCTGATGAGGGGATGATCCCCAGTGTCCACTCGATGGACCACTACCCGCATGCACTCTAAATCGTGGTCATCATTGGCAAAAATCTCCTTTCATTTTTTAAATAAAGATAACGCCTGATCCTTTGTTCTTCTGATAACTTAACTAAGTTTTACGCGGTACCACCACCATTACAACTAGTTATGGATTGAAGGGTAGACCAAATTTATCCAGTGACCCAAGCTCATGAGCCTGAAGGACCTCCTCCACTGGGGTCAAGTGTAAAAACGCCACATTTGGTTTGGCGGATTTGCGTGGGTTCAAGCTGTAGGTTCACTAGCAAAACCTTGATTACCCCAGGACACAAAAGAATAATTCCTGGAGCCATATGAGGCTCAAACCTCAACTACTGATAAGTCCCAATGATCTCCCTATAAAGCCCAGCTGGCACTTCCACCTCTAACTCATTTTTTACTGTTACTTAGTGTCCAGAGGTGTTGGATATAGCTCCAGCATCTCTGAGCGGCAGCTCTTGATTTTATATATATTATGGGGAAGGTCCTGAGTTTTACCCCTTTTTGTTGATGGTATTGAACTGGAATCACCCAGCACTATAGGCCAAGTTGATATGCCTCATGTGCACCAGATCCTTTGGCACTCTGCTGAAGGTAAAGAAAATTGGGATCCGCTGCCAAAAATTTAGAAGGTTTCCCATCATATC
The DNA here is from genome assembly GCA_022478985.1 of Massospora cicadina. NCBI lineage: Eukaryota > Fungi > Entomophthoromycota > Entomophthoromycetes > Entomophthorales > Entomophthoraceae > Massospora > Massospora cicadina. The sequence continues at coordinate 70,677 of JAKSZP010009578.1, read as the reverse complement.
AACAACAGCCCCATAGTGTGAATGAAAGCAGTTCCAATTAACAGGTCATATTTACTGTTCAGTAACACTATCGCTGGGGCTACCATGACAATTAACCCAAACTGCAACGGAGGTTCACTGTACGCCCCCATATAGTCCTTGTTTTCCGCTCCAGCGGTTACATACACTATATGATGTTCCACATCAAATTTAAGTGTAGCTTCACCACCAACTTGGTGGAACTAAGTTGACTGGATCAATCATATCTATTAAAGCGTGAAATTGGGTTTTTGCTAAAACATTGTCACAGTAGGTAAATTCAGAATAAAAAGAATATCGACTGTTTAATACATGGACATTTAAGGGTTCTCGATTCCCAAGGAAGCTCATAATCCCTTCAACGACTTTGGGGTACTTTTTGACAATAGCGTCTACCAGAAGGCAACGTTTACACCTTTCTCAGAAGAGCCATCAGCGGAGGAATCTAGTCTGTCTGAATAAGCTTGGTCATACATTTGGCATGTTACATCTTTGATTGCTCCTGAGGCCCTTCTTCCACTGCGAACTGAATTTGTGCCCATGTCAGTACATTTACTCTTCTGACCGGCTGTTGATATAAAATCCCATCATCATAATGAGATACATTGGCTGGAAATACTACAATTGGTTCATGTGGGACGTCTGGGGTTGGAATAGTGGGGGTAGAGAGTCCCATCTCTACTCCGCTCCATCTTTTCCTGGTAGTTTTGGTCCTGCTGTACATAGTGGACATGATGGTTGGGGCAACTTCAGGCATGATGACCAGGGCGGCCGCATTTAAAACAATTCACCCCATAGGGTCCACATCCTTGGTTCTCATAAGAAGGTACAGGCCGATAGTCTGTTGCTGTTTAGAATGACCAGGACAGCTTGGTAGGACGATTGCTGACATTTGGTATAATTAGGTCCAGGTTGGTAGTTAGGCTGCTGACAATTTCCAGAAGCATTACTGGAGTGGAAGTCAGACTGCTGGGGGTAACTTGGCCAAGGGCGAGGTACGTGATTACAATAAGGCTGGGGGTTACTAGGTGGAATCTGGCCAGGACGGAAGAACTCCCCAAGTGGGAGGGTCAAGCTACAGCGGCAGTGTGTTTCCGCTCTGTATTGAGTGGAAGGAAGTTAGTGGATATACGGTGCAAGAACTGAACAATTTTGAGAAGGGGAACGGTGTCATCTAGAATCAGAGAAATATCAATGTAAAGCTCATGGTATGGTTTCAAAGCGGAGGTCATTGCAATGCACACGTCAGCATTAATTATTTCGCCTGATCCTATTAACACATGGGCTTTTCCCATAATCAATATACAAATGCAGTGAGTCTCTCATTATGTTATAATCCAATGGTTAGGAACTCAGTTTTATGCTGCGACATCTTTGAAGTACCACCAAACAACCGCAACATAGTTTTCTTTACTTTGTGGTAAGTAACAGAACTTCTTGAAAGGTAACAGGTAACGTGGTCGGCACTTCTGACATCCAAAGCAGATATAAGCAACTTAGCCTTCTATCAAATAGAGGCTCCTTCCGCCACAAATTCAAATTGTTAGAAGAACCCGAGGATGTTCCCATTGTGCTCAAAAAGGGAGTAGCTTGTCAATGAAGACCTCCTCCTCCCACTCATAACTGCAAGCATTAAAAGTGTACTGCGGATTTGTATGTGGCCCATAACTGGGATCACAAAGAGGGGCTGTCTCAGAAGGCCTAGCTGCTCTCAGGGTAGTGTAGGGCGTCTCAGCTCATGACTGCCATTATCTGGGGGTTATGTTGGGTCAAACATAATTGTCTTCAGAGCAGCCATCATAATTTGAGCGAGTCACATTGGTTGCATATTTGTCATAAAAAGGTCCTTCCTAAACGACCCCTTGTTCTTCCTCTTCCCAATAGGGATGAAACAGGTAAAAGATAAGTTTAACTTCCACTCCATGAAGTGCAGACGTTCAGTAGCATCATCCAGTTGATTGGCGAGCTGACTATTCTTTTTCCAAGTATTTTGCAGCTGACTAGCCGCACTTTCAAGTTAATTTATTACTTTGTCATGCTCCTGAAGATGTTCATCTTGATTTTTAAGCACAGCTTCAATAACAAGTTTAAGTTCATGGTCTCAGCGCAGTTCAGCTAATTAGGATGATTTACCTTTGGTGAAGACCATGATTGTGGATTGGGAGTTTTTGGTTTTTATTGGTGGTTGTTCAATGGGCCCCTGTAGTGAGCACCAATATTATAACTTAGGCGGAATCAAAAAATTATGCGGGGGATTTTGCATAGGTTTGAACCCAATGAGCAATCAAAAGATGATATGAAGCTCGTTGGCCATTGGACACACTTAAAATATAATAAGATATGGAGCTTTTTTCCTGAACAATACTTTATATATTTAATTTTATAGTGGTTACTTGCTGTTCCGCTCTCTTGAAACTACTACAATCCTCCTCCTTCAATCATCTCATCTTGCTTATATTTCGGCGACTTTGGACAATACCATTTCCTCAGATAATTTATACTATTCCTCCATATTTTATTGGTTCTGGCAGAGTGTGGTATTCTCATTCTCTATAGCCTTAGTTTGAGTCGATATTACTTGATATTCATTGAATGTCAACATTTCTTTATTACCCTATTTGGAGGGCAATCCAATAATAATCCATTCTGACCCAAAATCGCCTCAACTCAAGGGCTCTAATTATAACTAGTATCATAATTGGAGGATTCTCCCCAATCTGACATAGCTATCTCAGGCTTATTGTCCAGTTATATCAGAATCTCAACATGCGGGTACATTGGGAAGTTTATGTTCGCCACCTGCACCGTAGTCTTAAACTTCAAATTAAATCCATATGTGGTGGAATGCAGTTAGCCTTCTCAGTATCAAAAATGCTCTGGAACCCATCAATGCAGTGGGGAATTCTGGCGGAAGACCCATGGGAAATACAAGGGTTGTAACCAAACCACGGTTACAAACATTGATAAGGGTATCCAATAAAGGAAACATACCCTCTACCTGTCATAATACAGCTAAGAAGAACTAGACTGGGCTCCCAGTCAGGGTGCGTGAGCATTCAGTGGTGACCCCAGAATGCCAGAGGCATAGCGGTCTGGGTAACTAATATAAGTGGGGATCTAATGGAAACATGAGGGAAGCAAACGTTCAGTAACATACTGAAGGCCCCCAAGGCAAACCAGATGGTTGCGTTGGGGGCAACTGCGAGTCTTATAGGGGCAACCCCCAAGGGCGGGAGAGGCAGAGAGGACGACGACTCCTCCAGGGTTTGCAGTTGCTGGCCTTCAGATTCTGATAGGGGGGCCTGCGCGCCAGCGGGAGGTGGCACAGAGACCACCAGGTTATTGGAGATATGGGTGAAATCATGGTAAACCCCATGAGAGGGGCTGTGACTGAGTTTCCCCTGGAGGGGACGCTCTAGGTTCTGCTGTTGAGCTGGACCCACAGTGGCAGGGGCAGCTATGGGAGCCAAACCCATGCACGGTGGCCAGGAACTCTGGGGCTGCTCCAACTGAGGAGCAGTTTCAGCGGACTTGGCGCCCAAATGAATGGAAGGGCCTCCATTAAATGGACTTAGGGAAATGAACGGAGCAGTGGTTTCTCCATCAGAGGCAGGACATATTATCACATTTGCGATCTGCTATGCACGGTGGCATTAGTGACCAGATAATCCAGTCTGCGAACATGGGAAAAGGATTTGCGCAATGGCGCGCTTCATTGGATAAATCGACAGAATTGTTTATATTTGTTTATAAAGAAGATGGAGTCCATGGCAAACTAGGTAGATTTATTGGACTTTATTTCAACAAAGGCAAAAAAGAATGAACCAACAACTGCCATCAGTGGGGCCAGTTGACTTTTAAATGGGGCGATAGGCATGGGGAAGTATTGGGGGATTGGTCATTTGGGGAATGGGAAAGGGATTTGGTTGGTTGGCTTGGGGGGGGGGGGTAAAAGTCAGCGCCCAATTCAGGCAAAAGCTTGGGAATTTTTTGCAAATTTTTCCAATCTTTTGGGACCATGCCAAATTGATACTGCCAATCCTAGTCCCAATGACTCGAATTAGCCTGTTTGCATGGCTGGGGCAGTCCAGATTTGCCTCGGGAGGCAGGGGTCCATGGATCAGGTTCATTGTTATTTGGGCTGATCCTACGATTGGTCATCTCATACAATCCAAATTTCCTAGATCCATTTCGGAATATTGGACCAAATGATCTGATCCATTTGGAACTGGGTTTGCGATCAAAGCCATGTTCTGATCTGGCTTCTGAAGCAGGACAGTCTGGACCAGCTCCCCCATTCCAGAAATTGCCAGCTGGACTCTGATATTGATAATTGCTATTTTCCCAATTTTTGGCCATGGCTTGCCTGGGGAGTGGTGTGGCCTCAGGGCCCTCTCCCTGCCCCCTGATGTGAGCTATTTCCTTGAAGACCCCTTCTATCAATCTTACATTGATTGAAATAGGGGGATGGGGTGGGAGTGGGATGGCTTTGGGGAGGAAAGCTATCACTGAGTGCTCATCTATCACAAGGGCGAGGTCACCCAGCAGTGATAGAGGGTCCACTGGAGCCTTGGGGCCCCTCTTCATCCAGAAGGGGTGCTGAATCCTATCCAGTTTCAAGGGCAGCCTCCAAGACTTACACTACCCTTCCCTTTTTCAAAAGGGAGGATCCCACCCCCAGGGGCATGAACCAAGGCATAGTTCTTGTGGCACTCCAATAACTTTATGTCCAGAATGGCCGCGTTCTTTTTGGGGAGGGCGGGGTGCTGTCAGGTGGGAGGCGTGAAATTCTTCTATCAGGTTCTTGCAGTTTGTACAATTGTGCACGTTCACCCAGCTGTTCTCGTATGAGGGATAACCTTTCCAGGCGACCAAGCACTGAATGGATTGGCGGGACCTTTGGGAAGCTACAATGGCCTCCACCTCCACTTCCTGGGATTCCCCGATGATGATTGGCTCAGGGGATGTTGTCCTTCCCTCTTAAAGGGGGTTAGAAGGGAGGTATGAAAGACATTGTGCTGCTTCCAGTGCTCGGGAAGCCTCAGGTGGTAGGCTCCATTGCCTAGATCCTTCTCAACCTCAAAGGGTCCTGAGCGCTTGGCTGTGAGCTTGTGGGTGGGAGCCTTCATGGAGAGGTTGTGGGTATCTAACATGACAAGGGAACTAACCATGATCTCATGGCCCGGAAGACACTTCTGATCAGTGAACTTCTTGTAGTCCTCAATGGACTTTGTCAAGTGTTCGCAAGCCAGGTTGTGCATCTTGCAAAGAGAATTTACACAGTCCTTAATGGCTGGGACTTCTGAGGAGAGGCGGGGACCAATATGGAAAGAGGGGTTATACCCCAGAGTGGCCTCAAAGTGAGAGGTTGGTTGAGGGATAGAGGGAGTTGTTACACGCAAACTGTGCTTGGGGTAGGTCCTTGGCCCAGGTGTCTTGTGAGGCCGTCGCATAGCAGCGCAAGCACTGCTCCAGTACCTTGTTCACCCGCTCAGTCTGCCCATCAGACTGGGGGTGGTAGGCAGTGGATTGACAGGGCTTGATGCGAAGGAGGGTCAACAGCTCTTCCCAGAACTGGGCCGTGAACAGGGGTCCCCTGTCACTCACTATCTCCCTGGGGAGACCAAACATGGCAAAGACATGGTTGACAAATAAATTTGTGGTCTCCACCGCAGAAATAGAAGAGAGGCAGGGGATAAAGAGTGCCAACATGGTAAACCAGTCCACGACTACCATTATGACATCAGAACCACAAAATAGTGGGAGCTTCAAGCTGAAATCCACTGAGACTGAGGTCCATGACCCCTCAGCCTGCTTCAAGGGGTGCAACAGTCCCTTATTTACAGTGCTATCTGATTTTGCTCAGGTACAGGTGACACAACGAGAGATTTAATCAGGATTATCCTTTAAGGACCCAGGCCAATTATAAGTTCTCTTTATGAGATCTGCACACTTTTTGATACTGGAGTGACCAACAGTCTGGGGATGTGGTGTTCCTCAATGACATGGCTGCATAAGGAAGGAGGAACCCAAACCTGATCACAGAACCAGATTGTTCCATCCTTCAAGGTATATGGGGTTCTCTTGTGGCGCATGGACTCCAAGTTAGCAAGAAGCTCGATTCCTTCAGGGCATCAGGTTTGGAAAGCAAGGACACGTGGGAGGAGCGGAGTGGCAGGGTCTATGTCAGCGAAAGATACAACAGGAGGAGCCAATAAGAGGATCTGGGAGGGGGCACTACTGTCATAAGGTCCAAGGGTCCTCTTCCCCGTTGGGGAACAGGGAGGGGTTACAGCTGAGCATGTCTGGCAAGACGTTCAGTGGGCCTTTGATGAATTTGTACTTAAAATGGAACTCACAGAGGTCTTGATACATGCGGGTCTGATGGTGAACTAACTTCTGAGGTTTGTGGTAGTAGAGCAGGGCCTTATAGTCCATCCAAACGGTTATTTTGTGTAGGGCGCCCTTTAGGAGATATCGCCAGTGCATGAGCGACCACGCCACTGCCACATGCTCCTTATTGTATATCGGCCAAGCTTGCTCTGTTGCAGTAAACTTCCGGGAGTAATAAGCCACTGAGTGCTCAACTCCCTCGTGCTCCTGCAACAGCACAGCACCCACGGCCACTGATGAGGCATCACCGGCTACTATGAAATGCCGGGATGTGTCAGCATGCTGCAGGACAGGGGCTGTGACAAACACCTCCTTGATACCCTCAAAGGCTTGCTGGCACTCGGGGGACCATTTAAAGGGGGCGTTCTTCCTGGTGAGAGGGTGCAATGGAGCTGCCAGCTGAGCAAGAGTGGGGGAAAATTTCCTCAAAAAGGCGACGGTGCCAAGAAAGCCGCAAAGATGTTTTTGAGTGGTTGGGGTAGGCCAAGAATGAATGGCCTCCAGCTTGCTGGGGGGGATGGAACACCTATCCTTCAGGACAAGATTCCCTAGGAAGGTAACCACATCCCTGAAGAGCTCGCACTTGGAGGGCTTTATGAATAGCCCTGCCTTGTGGATGGCTGCCACTACTGCTTTGAGGTCTCTGACGTGTTTTTCGGTGGTGGGGGAATGGACCAGGATGTCTTTGATATAGGCCTCTGCACAAGAGAAATGCAAGTACCCCAGCACATCGTCAATAAGGCGTTGGAAGGTGGCTGGCACATTTTTTAAGCCAAATGGCATCACCCTGAACTGGAAAATCCCCCGGCGAGTGAAGATAGCTGTGAGCCACTCCTGTCCCCTCGCCACTCTCACTTGATTGAAGGCATTCACCAGGTCCAACTTCGAGAAGACGCAAGGCTTGGCGATGGCCTAGCTATGCTATGCTCTAAGGTCAAGGGGTATGGGTCCAGGACAGTGATGTTGTTGAGGTGTTCATAGTTGATGCAGGGGCGCAGGGACCCATCTGCTTTCCTGGAAAAAACTAAGGGAGAGGCGATCAGAGAAGACTTCTTGATGAGCCACCCCTTCTCTAGCATGTCATCCAACCAACTGCCGAGAGCCCTATCTTCTTCCTCCATATAGGGGTAGAGGAGGCAGTTGATCTTAACTAGGTGACCATCAAGTGGATCATCAAGTCATACTCGGAGTGTGACAGGATCTTGGATGTCAGGGACATGTCGAAGATGGCCTTGTATGGAGCTAGGCAGGAAGGAAAATCTGGAGGAAGGTCAGCTATAATGGGATCTTGTGGGGCGATGGAACCAAGGGATGTACCCTGGGGAAGGGTCTTCAGCAAGAAAATCTCACCACCCAACTTATGGTTTTTAAAAAACAAGAAATTGGTGGCAAGGTTGATATGAATTTGTTGGTGGCGCCACCAGCCCACCCCCAAGATTACAGGGTAGAGCAAGTCCTGTACCGCCGAGAAATGGTTGGTGAATCCAAAGTCATGAATCAAGAAGTGCAAAGGACGTTGGATGCTGTGGGACATCATGGAATTGGACAAGGTGCCCAGGATGAAGAAAGCTTCGTCCATCGCAGGTCCAAGGACTGTGCCACGCCAAGAACGATGAAGTTACCCGCCGTTTTGGTGTCAAGCATTGCTTGCACCGTGAATACCCCTAACTATGAGGGAAAAGAAATTGTAAACAATAAGTATGCTTGGTCCTCTTTATTGGGGTGAGCTAGTGAAAGGGCACCTGAGGAGGGGCTGTAACCCAACATCAGAAGAGACTGGCCTGGACCCGCAGGAGTGGGGCGCAGCTGATCTGGGGTTTCTACCACTTCATTATTTCACATGGGTAGGTGAGGGTTAATATGCACAACCCCTCCACTCTCTTTAGGGGGAGGTGGGTTCACCCTAGGGGATGATCTCATTACACTGAACTGACTCTGAACACTGGGGGCCCAACAATACAGCCTCCTGATCTGGGCTGGGGGCCAGCAGTATCATGAGTAAGGGTCCCATAGGGGGAAGTTAACTGAGGAGGCCACTGAGGGGGAGCAAAGGGCAGCTGGACCAGGGGGACGCTTCCCTTGGCCGCGCCCACTAGCAGGGGGAGCTGCCTTATGTGGTGCCTCGGGGGCAACAATGGGACATGTGGGGTTGTGCCAGGGCCTTGCCTCAATTGCACGGGCCACAGAAAATGCGAACTCTAAAGATCAAGGTGGAGGATCCCAAGCAGTATGGCCCACCGTAGTGGGGTCCAGGGCCGCGCAGAATGCGGAGACTGCAATTTTGACCAATATGGGAACTGTTAGAGCCAAGACTGCGAAGTCCTTGATCAAGGAGGGCAGGTCCGTGGCTGCCAGTCCCAAATTAAACAAGCGGAGGAGACGCGCTGGTCTTGACTCAGGGGCCTGGACTGCTGAGGTAACCAACGCCAACAAGGGGATGGTGTTGCCTGGCTTGGCAGCAGAGCAGAGCACTCCCCTGACCCAGCGGCGGGCATCCCCATACATGGTGTTGAGGAGGGCCATGCTCTGCTGTTCATCAGAGGGTAGTGGGAACTTCCCCACATCAGCAGTGAGGCGCACCTGGATCTCTGCTAGGACGCCCAGGATTTGATCTGCCACCTCATGAGAGGGAACAGGGGGAACTACCAACCCTGTTGCGTTCACTAAAGGGGTAACGCTCTCCATTGGTGCTTGGCATGCCAGGGACCAGTTCAGCCAAGCCTGGCAGCAGGCCTGGATGAACGAGGTTACCGCCCAGCAGGAGAAGTCCAGGTCACAAAGTGAAAGCACGCTCAGAGTGAGGGCTTAGGCCAGCGCATCGCCCATCCCAGCGAGGAGGGTGGTGAAGGCTGAGGTTAGTGGTGGGTTTATTATGTCATAAATACAGCTAAGAAGAACTTGACTGGGCTCCCAGTTGGGGTGCGCAAACACCCAGTGGAGGCCCCAGAATGCCAGAGGCATTGCGGTCTGGGTGACTAATAAAAGTGGGGATTTACTGGAAACATGAGGTAAGCAAACGTTCAGTAACATACTGAAGGCCCCCAAGGCAAACCAGATGGTTGCGTTGGGGGCAACTGCGAGTCTTATGGGGGCAACCTTAAGGGCGGGAGAGGCAGAGAGGATGACGATTCCTCCAGGGTTCGCAGTTGCTGGCCTTCAGATTATGATAGGGGGGCCTGCGCACCAGCGGGAGGTGGCACAAAGACTGCCACGTTATTGGAGATATGGGTGGAAGCATGGTAAACCCCATGAGAGGGGCTGTAACTGAGTTTCCCTTGGAGGGGACGCTCTAGGTCCTGCTGGTGAGCTGGACCCACAGTGGCAGGGGCAGCTATGGGAGCCAAACCCATGCACAGTGGGCCAGAAACACCTTGGGGCTGCTCCAACTGAGGAGCAGTTTCAGTGGACTCGGCACCCCAATGATCTGAAGGGCCTCCATTTAATGGATGCGGGGAAATGAATGGAGCAGCAGGTTCAACATTAAGGGCAGGACATATTATTGAGTTTACGATCCACTGATGTATGGCAGGATTAAACGACCAGATAATCCAGTCAGTAAACATAGGAAAAAGTTTTGTGTGATGGCATGCTTCATTGGATCGAGCAATGGAATTGTTTATATTTGTTTAAAAAGCAGGTGGATTCCACGGCAAACTAGGCAGATTTATAGGATTTTATTTCAACAAAGGCAAAAAAAGAAAGAACTGACAACAGCCCTTGGTGGGGCCAGTTGCCTTTTAAATGGGTCAATAGGCATGGAGAAGTATTGGGGGATTGGTTATTCAGAGAATGGGAAAGGGATTTGGTTGGCTGGCTGGCTCGGGGGGGGTTAAAAGGAAGCTCCTGATTCAGGCAAAAGCTTAGAAATTTTTGCAAGTTTTTCCAACTTCTTAGGACCAAGCCATATCAATACTGCCAATCTGGGTCCCAATGACTCAAATCGGCCTGTTTTCATGGCTGGGGTGGTCCAGATTAGCCTCATTAGGCAGGGGTCTATGGATCGGGTTCTTTGTGAGTTGGGCCAACCCCATAATTGGGAAGCTCGTATGATCTGAACTTCCTAAATCCTTTTCAGAACATTGGACCCAATGATCCAAGCCATTCAAAACTGGGTTTGCGATCTGAGCCATATTCCAGCCTGGCTTCTGAAGCAGGCCATCCCAGACCAGCTCCCCAGTCCAGAAATTACCATCTGGGCTCTGATATTGGTAATTGCTATTTTCCCAATTTTTGGCCATGGCTTGCCTGGATGTTGGGTGGCCTCAGGGCCCTCTCCTTGCCCCTGATGTGAGCCATCGCCCTGCAAACCCCTTCTATCAATCTTACAAGGATTGAAGAGGTGGGAAGGAGTGGGAGTGGGATGGCTTTGGGGAGGAAAGCCATCACCGAGTGCTCATCTATCACATGGGCGAGGTCACCCAGATGTGATAGAGGGTCCACTGGAGCCTTGGGGTCCCTCTTCATCCGGAAGGGGTACTGAACCCTATCCAGCTAAAAGGGCTGGTCCCCAGGATTAACTCTCCCTGACCACTGGAAAACAACAGCATGTTAGCTTTCAAGTGTAACCTCACATACTGCAGATGCCACCAACCCACACCCAAAATTACTAAGAACATGAGGTTAGGCATCACAAGATTTAAATACAAAAACTAAACTGGTGAATTTAGAAAGGTACTGGGCGCCATACTTTAAAGGATGGCTGGGAGGCTTACAAAGCGACCAACACTACTGGCCCTAAGTCCAAGTCAATATCCAGCTGCTGAGCCAACTCCAGACTCATGAAGTTGCCCGCTGCTCCTGTGTTGACAAGGCCTTGAAGGACACCTGGCGAGCCCCAATAATTATTTTCACTGGTAACAAAAAATAGGTGTACTTCTGTTTATTGAAGGATATGGTCATTTCAGCTGACATCAAAGAGATTGCAAAGACAGGTGAACTAGAGCACACTGACTTGGGCGTGGGTGCGGTGTCAGGTTGTGGGATCAATATGGATACTAATTCAACGTCAAAAACTGAACCTGAGGCCAAATCAGCAAATCCAATCATGAAGTTCCCATTTTGAGGGTAAACCAAAAGGAAAGAAACGGAGTAATGGGACAAGTTGGCCATGAAGAAATTTCTCCAAAGCTATCTGGTAACTGCTTTTAAATTGGGCAATTGTCCAGAGAATCAACCAAAGGCAGGCTACCAACTGAACATTCATAAGAAAGATAGTAACCACTGCTTTACCCATCTCGACGAGGAGGGCTGAAATGGCTGGAGAAAATTGACGGTTGATTATGTCATGATAGCGGCAAGTAAAGTTTAGACCAGCCTGCCAGTTGGGATTCAAAAACATCCAAAAGAGAAGCCCAAATGCCATGGGCACTGCTGCTTGAAAGACGTAAAATTATACTGCAAGAAAATTAACCATTGAGTGCCAATAAGCCATAATTATAAATATCAGATTGGCAACGAGTTTGGTTGTCACAGCCCAGGGCCCTCAAGTTTGGGTACTGGGAAAAGCGGGATTGGATTGAATGGTTTAATTTTGTCATATGAAAATAGAACTTGGGGTACAGAAATTTTTATTGAATTCAATAAGAGAAAATCAGCTGTCAATTTTCACAGTGTGTTACAGATGCTTGATAGATGATTGATTTTTGGGGAATAACTTAGGTAAGCGCAGAGTTGGGGTCCTTGAGATTGGGACTAAGCTGGCAAAATTCAAGAAAGGTGGGAAACAAAATTAATTTACACTACCTTATAAATAGTCAGCAGCGGGCCAATTCACAGTTTGTTCATCCAAGGACGCCCAAATTGTAATTTTACCGCGGTATTGAAAGTTAGCATGATGGCATCTCGCCTGATGAGCAACAGGAACAAATTAAGGCCACCCCACATAGGGGTAGGACTAAGGGGTCAGAATGGATTTGGGGTGCCCAACCCACCCGCACCTGGTCACTTTGGCGTCTGGTTTGACCAAGCGGGATTCATCAGATGATCTTAATATTTTTGGGGAGGGTTCCAAGCTGGCAGCAATTTCCAACAATATCCTGATGCCAATGGCGAGTTCCACCAACAATTTGACATTAGCGCATTCTTCATAGAAGATACACGCCCGTTGGGCTTTATGCCCAATATTTTTGGGGTGGGTTTCAAACCAGAGACAACATTTCCCGATGGCCCAATGCCATTGGGATTTTTGCCAAGGATTTGACATTAGATGCTTTGTTTACCAAATGTGCACACTTGTCTGGCTTTGATGCCAAGGTTTTGGGGCTCTCAGGCCTTGATGCCAAAGGCTTGTTGCCATTGACTTCATTTGTACCTTTTCCCCATGTGGATGCTAACTCCCCAAGACCTTGGAAAAATTCCCTGGATTCGTATACTAATTTGGCCATAGTCAATACTGTGATGGGTGGTGGGGTCCTTAAAGGGTAAGCTGTTACCCAACGCTCATCCACCACTTGGGTGAGGTCACCCTGGGAGATGAGGGAACAGCTTGCCTTCTTGGCCCATTTTTTGATGAGAACGGGAATGCCACTCAGTCCAAGTGGATGGGGCGCTCCCCCGGACTTACTGATGCCTTCTGAGGCAATTTCAGTGCACCCATGATGATGGCCTACCCCTCATCAACTAGTGGACTTGGTGGCCACACTCACTGCAGTTGCTTTTTTACTCTGATGGCTTATCAGAACCCACTGTTGTGTAACCAGAGCCAACTTTGTGCTCCCTGAATTCTTACACTTCTCCCTTCCACTATTGACATAAGAAACCATGAGATCTTGAGAGCAAATATAGACAAAGGAAAACTATACTTTTAACTAATATCACAAGAGCAAAATACAAAATGTAAAACATTCTAAATATTTATTACACTTATCAAGTATGCCATTATTAAGTAATTGCAAGGGATTTATATATAGAATTCAGCGCTCAACTCTTCTGTTGACACCCCAATGGGAATGGCATCCATTTCAATGAATTTAGTTAACTTTTTCATCTGAATTATTGATTACTCCATCCGCCTAGTCAGATTCCGCTGCCTACTAGGCCATGGCCCCTCTTAGGTTGGATATTTAATCAGCGTGTCCCAATACCTTCTCTCAACCCCAGTGGATTATCCTTACTAATCTAGCGACCTGCTTAATTAAGGGACCTTTTTACCAATTAAAAGCAGGTCCCACTTCCTTTTATGCTAACCCGCAACTTGCTCTTAAAAGCGTTGTGGATTCTCACAACTGCCAATAAACCCTTATGACCAATGACTACCCCAACATAATTCACACAATGATTTTCATTATTAATAATTAAACCTATAATCTAATAAGCTAGATGATGTTGGAATTATAAAAATCCCAACATTATGTCAACAATTTTTCTATGTATATCTTTTGAAATTATATATTTTATTTTGATTTAGATCTAGAATATTAATATGCCCCATAGCATACCAGATAACTTAGTCAAGATGACACTAAATACTATAGGATCAATCCAAAAGCTATAATGGTGGATAAAATGATTACTCTTATTAGTGTTGCAGCCTTTGAGAAAACTGTGGAGTTGGCATGTTAAACTAATTTAGGTTCATCAGATGTCATAACTTATAAAATTGAGCTAACTATTTTGAAACATGTAGTTTATGGGTTTTATAAATTGCAACCCTGTCTAGCTGAAGCCAGGGGCTTAGAGGATTACAGAATTGGTAATGACATTAGTCTAATATAGTGCATCTATTTTCAAAACAAGTGTATAGATGGCTTTAGGGGTAATTTGAAATATGACGTGTTGGTCAGCTTCAATGGAAAGTTTAGATAATTTGGCCTAGAAACCCCACCTTACAAGGCCTAGTATAAGTACAGAAAAATATAGCATAATTGCCAGGGGAGGAGCAAAGGTCAATAAGATTTGATACATACCAATAAAAATTTGATTAGATTAGTTATTTATTCTAGAAATATAAGAATATTGAGCTCTATTCTCTCAATAAGTTATTTTAAGAGCTTCTGTGACCCCATAGTTTCAAGATATTAAGTGCAAGATGTGAGAATATCCAGACAAGTATCACATGGAGACAGCGCTGTAAATAAAACATTTGAGACAGTTCTTGTGTGTAATAACTAGGTAAACAATAACATTAGGATGAAGGCGAGGAGGTACACTTCAAGAAGATTGGGTGAGAAGGGGCAAAGGGCTCCATGATAGTAAACTTGGAAGGTTTGGACTTTGGGATGAGACTTATCAATTAGGTTCAGAGGCATGTTGCTCATGGTGAGAATGGATTTGTAACTTTAAGGTGGAATATATGCTTCAAATACCATATGTAGCCTATTAGAGCATCTTATCCATAGTAGTTGTTAAGGAGGAGATAATTTATAGAATTTAACATGTAACACTATTCTAAAACAAAAGTCTAAGTGAGAAACAGCAACAGAGAAGTTGTAGTTGAGAAGTGTATTTTATAATTGGGTCTCTGGTTATCTGAATAACGTCACCTGAAAGAGTTTTATTATAGCCCTTGGTCTTATAGGTTGTACTAAATGATCCTGGCCACCTTTTTAATCATAATTCAGATGCATCCATTTGGACCTATCTGATAAGAGCTTAAGCCAATAAATAGGTGCACTGAAAACAAGAAGTTTATTATCTTTTGATTAGTAGGATATTATTTTAATGGCTCAATTTGTTCCAAAACCAGCTAAATTTAACCAGATTTGCATATATCAACCATATCCCTTAAATTAAAGGAGGCCTAAGCATGTCAAACATGATTGCTGATACCTTCCCTTGGATGAAGGCAGTTCAAATCTACTACTAATCTATAATTTATATAAACCCAGAGTTTGGATACCTTAGCTGTACTCTTACTTGAGTCTTTTTCTCACTTGCATGGTTGGTCAATGCTTAAATTTTGTCAGAATCCCCTACATATTAGCAAACCCTGAGAAAATTTTATAGTAGAACTATAGAAGGTGATAATAATAGTACATAGGACATAATTTCTAAATAGTAGGTTAGTTATGATTAAGTTGGAGTGAGAGATTTTTGAGGTTTAAAATAAAGTATATCTAAGCTCCTCAAATCTTTTAGGTTGAGATGATTTCAGCTTCAGGATTTTAATTAATCTGCTTAGTCTAGTAGCCCTGGATAGGGTGCAGATTATCTGGGTAAGCCATATTGGGTTAACTTACTAAGGAAGTTGTATGGTTCACATCTTTACCTTGGAAAATCTAAAGGGTATAAATAATGGCACAAACTCAAATACTATCATATGAGTATCACCTTCATGTATACATCTTTTACTTTAACCAAAGTATAATAAGTGGAAAAAAAAGCTGACAAGAATGAGGTCTCAGAAAAATAGAGTAATCCAGTATTTATCTAGCATATGTAGTAGGTTACTCCAGGAGGACAGAGGAAGGTTTTGAGGCTTTTTAAGCCTTGAAAAGGTGCACAAACCTACTAATTTCAGGAGATAAGGTACAGGATTTACAGTTAGTTGATATAAAAAAAAATCTATTATAAGCTATATAAGGTGTTATTGATAGAATTAGCTCAACTATACAAATATAGAAAAACTAAAATGGCAATAAATCTTATATTTAATAGTTTGCTTATTGTATTTAAAGAAGAAATTAAGTTAATGGAAAAGATTCTAGTTTTCATAAAAAAGTTATATGCTATAAGATGATTGCCATGTGGAGAAGCAAAGAAGCGTACCACTTCCCATATAAATTTATCGATAGGATTCGTATATCCGGCGAAGCTGAATTGTATTACACTAGTTTGTATTTATTGGAGCACTAATTTCAGTCCGCGTAACAGTTTAGGTTGAATTTAAAATACCGAACGTAAGGAGATTTGGGAGAAATGATTAACTTTGACTAAGTTCACTAGGGTTGTCGGAGTGGTGAGTTAGTTTGTCAGTTTAAAGTTGATATAGAGATTAGGAAATTGTGAACAGTTTCCTTATTTGGATATATCGCAGATAGAAAGATACCAATTATTAGTATAATTTAATTTAGGTAAATATTCTCCTTTACAGTACATTAAAGAGGACGGAGACCGCGGCCGACTTAGACATCAATGGATGAGGTAGGCGATACAGAGTTTTAAGGGGCGTGAATTAGGTTTATTGCTCAACTGAGTTGAACTGTCATCCTTTGGTTTACGCAACCTGGATCGCAACTCGCGGTACATGTCGGGAGTATGCCTAGGCCCATGGGATTGCAGTTGGATGTGATCGTTGAGGTGGTTGAGTGTCCCATATGACTTCGTACATCCCGGGTACTTGCAGCAATAATGGCGTTCAATTTCGTTGTACCTCCGACGTGCCCGTTTTCGTATTGTGGTTTTGGACTTCTTGGTTGATAAAACATGCCTTTGGAATGGACTCAAACCCACAGAACTAAAGGGCTCAATTTTCATACCAGCAGCATTCGTTGAGTTAACAGAGGATGGGATGAACTTGGTAGGATGGCGTTTAACTGAGGATGGCTTCAAGTTCAAATCAATAGTGAAATTCATAGGATTGAGGATCTCTTTGAATTTGGGGTAGGATGGGTTCATGGTTTAGAGTTTTGTAAGTTATGTTTTTATGTCGAATTTCATGCCATCAACTAAACAAACTTCCATACTTGATTGATGGAACCTCAATTCGGCATGAATTCCATCTTTACAGTGGCCTGTTCATTAGTTCATGTGTCCTTATTACTAAGCATACATACGCCATTTCGGCAATTGTCGGTATCATTTGCTTACTAATTTTTAATCTATTGATTTTATAATAATGAATAAAGAGTTTGGTGCCCTTAATATGCCGATTAACCCAAATAACAATGATAGGTGATTATAAATTAGTTGATTAAAAGTCCGGAGGGTTCTAGCCTTTAAAAGCTTTAATGACTAGCGTAAACAGATGCTTCAAATCGCACTATAAAACACTAGTAAAATGGGATTAATTTGAGAAAACTTGGTACAGCCATATGGATAAGTTCAGGGGTCAATTTAATTTTGTAAAACTTAACTTTAATTGATTAGTACTTTTTACTGTCGTTAAACAAAGGAAGCTTGTCAATAAGATAAATAAATTCAATTTTTAATAAGTTGTATGGTGCAGGTACCGTTCTATGCAGCAAAATTCCATTGTGGGGACTCAAATATAACAATGATCGGCAACTTCACTGATGGAAGTCAGCCTAGCCCAGCTTGTATCACAGCGTAAATTACACTTGTAAATATAAATCATGCTTTTAACAATAAAAGGTCAATCATTTAAAGTGCATAATATAATCAGAAACCTGCCATTGCCATTGTAATGGTGCAGACTTTATTCTCCTAAATCCAATTTAGCTTTCTACGCTGCACCAGCTAGCTTTTTAGTGCTAAGGAGGAGCTCAAAATTCAATGATGAGATATAATTACCCTCATTAAGATCCATTAAAATAACTAATTGAGTACAAAAAAGCCAAGTATCATAGGTCAACCAAGCCCTTTTAACCCACGATTTAAAATCATCACCTAAAGAATACTTCCTACTCAAAATCAGTTTTTTACTGAGATAGTTTTGTCGGATGCTCCCCAGTAACCCTATGGTTCTAACCAATCCTTGATCACAAATTTAAGTTTTCGGTTTATAAGCCCATGCATAATTTTGATAATCTATTTATAGCACAGCTTGACATGTACAATAATCATAAGTTAATTTTAGACCCTCGAGTACTAACCATTCATGATTTTAGACCCTTTTAGCCAATTCTTAAGAAAATGCTAAACAACACTAGCAAATGAGCCTATTGATGCGGATTAATAAGTCATTATTTAATGATTAACCATTATTCGAAACAAGTAAGCTAACCGCAATTTTCCAAAAACTGACTTGTCACAATCGATCCATCTTACCAAGCTATACATGGATAATTGCGGCATTGAGCCTTCCCATTAGAATTCAGGTACGCTTAGTATTAATCAATCGATTAGCTAATTACTGTTTCAATTGTAATTCATAACGACAAGTATTTCCCCCTAAAAGTCTCGTTTATTCGAGGTAAGCTGGACTAGTGGACAGACATACCGAGCGCTCAAAGAGCAAAATAAAACCACTAACAAACCGAATGCCCGTAGAATGTCTCGAAACAAAACCGAACAAAAATACACCAAGTAGGAAAGCAGCTAATTGCTAATAAACCATGGAGGAGGGAGAGGGAGGACTGGGAGGCAGTTTGGTTCCTAAACCTATGCCACATCTGACTCTGACTAAGGCAGACAGCAAAGGCGTGGGTGTAGCTGCATAGTGAGGTACCAAATGGTCAAAGGGAGGGTTATATGAGTAAATTTGGGCCATGCTGAGAGCCTAGAAATAATTCATGAGATGGTGCTCAGCAGTCATGTGGATATCAAAAAATAAAAAAATGAGGCAATATCAGGGGTAATAGGTTGTTTTATTCCTGAACTCAGATCACCCCTGTTGAGATTTGGGTCTGACCAACCCTAGGATATCAACCCTAGCCATAATACCCCTAATGCCCTATAAACTCACCGCTACCCTCATCCCAATTATCCATGTCCCTCACCAGATCAATTCCTATCTGCACACCATCAGATATTTCATTAAGAATATTCTGTCCATGATCCAAGCATTTATTAATTTACCATATGATCTTGATTTCTATAAGATTGATCACTATCCAGTCACCAACTGAATGTCTAGTTCTCCAACCAGTACTGCTCCTATCTATAGTCCAGGGGAAAATCCTATTTGCATGGATCAGGCAATTTTCTCATTTCCAAATAAAAAGGGTCTGAAGAGGGCAGCTGTACCCCTCATCACCCAGGGTAACCTCACCCATGTGGTAGATGAGCGCTGGGTAACAGCGCTACAACTAAAAATTCCTCCCCCAGTTCCCACTCTTGCCTCTTCCAAATTAGTTCACTGAATTGAGGAAATATGTGCTGAAATCATCAGTAACCATCTTCCCCACAAGTGGGAGGAACTTTATAAACCTGATGGCATTGAATTCTCAAAATTGAAGCCAAAATGTCCAAAATCAACATGAATAAAGTCTGATGGGTGAGAAACTAATAGTTGGAATGGTACAAGTAATGAATTCTTGGTCAAAATTGCTAATGGCATAGTGCCATTGAGCAGTATGATTGCCAATACCAAACTACATCTAAATTTTCAGGGACAATCCCTGATAAGCAGGTATCTAGATCAATTAACTGTCGCCAATAGTTCAAACCCCCATTTTAAATTGGTATTAATGCTCATTGGAACCCATTTGGCCAAACAAATACCCAGCGACTGGGCACAGGCAGGTTGGCCATCCCAACCCATTTCTGACATGTTGGGACTGCCCCTATGTAGGGTTGCCCTGAGAGATTCCCATTGCCCATTGGGCCAGATGCCATCATGCTAACTGATGTAGATGCAGAAAGCCTTTGGTCAGGCATTTGTGGACAAACTGATAGTGACTCAGCCTGCTGCTGAATCCTTTGATGTCAGTTAAGATTAGAATCATTTTCCCCTCCCCCAAAAGTTTGCCATGTTAGGTCAAATTTGAGGGCCCAGATCCCTGCTTTGACAAGTTGACCCTAATTGAACACTATTTAATCAGTAATTTTGCACTGAGAAAATTGTTGGTCAATTTCTTTATTTTACTTTCCAATAAAAAATCCCTATAATCAATTCCTGTTTTTATTATGTTCAATTATAAACCACCCCTTCTGAATATATTTAAACAACTTATGGGACCCATGGCCATGTTTATCTGGTTCATTGCTAGGTTCTTATAAATGACAATGTCTCTTGGGTGCCTAGTGGCAAAATTTTTTACTGGCTTCATAACAGTCATACCAGCAGCAGTGCCACTGGCATTTGGGTGCTTTGGCACTTGAGCTGGCAGGCTAGTCTAAAAATAGCTTGATGTCTTCATGACATAATCAACCAACCATTATTCTTAACCATTTCCGCACTTCTTGTTGAGATGGGCGTAGCAGTGGTCCTTTTCTCTCTAAGATGAATAAGGTAATTAAGAAGTTCTACTATGGTCACAATAGCCTAGTATCTCCCAAATTTCCTAAGACCACCCTCCAAAATGGGATGTTCATTCTAGGAGCCGCCAGGTGGCCTTGGTGTCATATCCCTGCTCCAATCATTGTCCAAATAAATTTCAATAGTTACCGCAGCCCTTGTGCTCATATCTGTATATTCTAGAATTCTAACTCATGAAGTGTTCCCTTTGTCACAAACCTTGTAGTTTCACACAATCCTATTACAATCTCTTCCTTATGTACAGACACAACTATAGCTGCCAATATGAGAATTTAACCTACTTTTTATTGCCCATTAAAATTTAGTATTGAAGCTCACCATGTGTCCTTTGAGGCCTTGGTGGATACCAGACAGCTGGTAATTTTAGGAGTGTAGAGCTAGCCCACCAGTTGGAGCTTGACCTGGACTTGGGTCTTACGGTGATGGTCACTTTATTGGCCTCCAATCCCTCATACCTAGTCAAACGGCCAGTACCTTTCTTTGTTCACCAGTCTAGCCTTTGTGATCAGTTCTCTAAAATGCCAAATTTGGTGTTTCTGGTAATCTTAGGGGTGGGTTGGTGGCGTTGACATCATGTTAGGATTCACCTAAAGTCCAATATGTTGTCATTTACTAATGAACAAACAAAAAACGAGTTTACAGAGTGGTTACACTTACAAAAACTCGAGCCACAGTTCCATCACTTAACTTGTGTCAGACATTTGCCCTCACAGCTGAAAATTAAGAATGTTTTAGGTCAAATTCAGCCAAAGAGGGGAAATGTCAGCCATTTGCAATTTTCCAATGTTGTTAAGGGTTCATTTAATAGTAATAAAGGTGCGAAAGTGGATGAAATCAGCCAAAAGTCCCTGGCCAATTCTCGGTGGAACCCCATTAATTGAAGAAACACCAGTTCAAAACCTGTACTGGCACTAGCATTAAAATCGTCTGGTCATATTAATCCAACCTCACCACAAACCTCAGGGTTACCATTGGAAGGCACTCCCTCCATCACCCCAAAGTCCTACAACGCACCAATGTGGGGACCCCCCTTTTATAGGCTTGGCAGGGGTCCCCCAAGGCGCAAGAAATTTTGCAATTGGTGATTGTCTCAAGTAAATAAAAAGGTTACCTCATGGGTACATTATAGCCAATCAAAATTCCTCTTTTTTATTATGCTGCCTTGAAGCAAGTTCCTGAGTTGTGATATGCTCTTCCTGCATATTCTCTAACTTGGACTAGGTTCAGCTAAACCAAACATATTCCAAATTCCCCCTCGACCCTCAAAATTACTTTTAATAATAAATAGTCAGATGTCGAGGGTCATCATTTTTCTACTTTTATCGCTCTAATAATAAAAATTATAAAAAACCCAATTTTTTATTATTGCTTTATTTTTAATTTATTTATAAACTTTGTGGAATCTAGTAGGCGTTAAGCACCAGTGAGATAGAAACGGCTGGATTCCCACAAAATGGTGCTCACTACAGGGGACCCCTGTATAAACAGAATCACTGCTCTTGAGGAGCAGCTCGCCAGCGCCTTATCCCATCTTGAAGAGTCGGAGAAGCGCCCCTTAAAACTCCCTCTAAAAGAAAAATTCACCCCTGGCGAAGGAAATATCAATACTTTCCTATATGTTTATGAAGCTGCCATGTACGACACCACTGAGATGCAAAAAGTTCAGTACATTCTTCCCTGTTCAAGTCGCATAGCACAAGAGTTGATAGTCCCTTACCTGAACTCTTCAGTCACTTGGGCGGAGGTGAAGGAGGCTCTTTTAGCTGAATTCGGATTTAAGAAGAGTTTACTTAGGGAAAAACAGGACTTTATGCGCCTTAGCTTGTATGAGGGTGAACCACTCCTTGCCTTTGCCAAATGATTTTACCTCACTGTGCAAAGGTTAACAACCTCTAACATGCTCACCCTTGATGAAGCTATCGCTGCCCTGCTAGTTGGATTAGCTTCTCAGCCCTCTCTAGCCAGGTATATTATCTCAGTGAAACGCCATTTACAAAATATCCGTAACCTAAAAGAGACGTTAGTAGATGTTGCTTATTTCCATTCATGTGCAACATCCAAGGTAACTGAGGCGATTCCTTCATCTCTCACTATCATAGAGCTACCACCAATTGCACAGCTAAGGGTGAGCCCATCTATGCCAACCCTCCCTGCAAAACCTGCTCCCTCTGTGCAATCTAAAAAGGTTACCACTCTTTCTTATGAATCAAAGCCTTGTAAGGTAGCAACTACCATCTGTCCGCACAAGCTCACTAAAGCTGCTGCGCCTACCCCTCCAGCTAAGCTGGTAAAGGCGTTCCCTAAAGCTATTCAATCTCCTGTGGCCATCTCTTCTACCTCTATTGAAGCCTTGCCAGTTGTTGAGAATACCCTTAGGGGAGGAATCTGAGGGGGGTTATGATGACACTGATTACTATATATTAGGAGCCCCCGCAGAATTAGAGGTTCTAAATTATTTGAACGCTGGAGGAGTAGATGAGACCACCATCCCTGAGGAAACGTACCTCAGTCAAATCCTAGGATGTCCGCAAGTGATTGAAACTGCCAATGAAAGTAACCAATTCCTAGCTTGCTTAATTCGACCTCTTCAGCGTGTTCATCCCTTACTATCCATCATGAATAACTACCCTGAGATGGATAGAAAACTCACCTCCACCTTATGGCTCAAGGAGGTCTTAGCTTTGTCACCTAACTTTGGAGGGACTCTCACTAAGATTGAAGTAGTCATTCAAAAGGTCCATATATTAGCCATCTTGGACACTGGCTCCCCAGTCAACGTGATCTCCACTAAGCTTATCAAGAAGATAAAGCTAGCGCCTGACTTGGATTACTCACAAGAATTTGGAACTGCTGGCCCCAACAATACTCATGATATTGGGGCGTACACTGCCTTCCCATTCGAGTTGGGAAGCTTATTTTATCAGCCCATGCTGTGGCTTTGGATAAAACGCATATGATATGCTCATTGGCACTCAGTTTATGATTGAGTATGAAGGAATAATCAACCTTAAGCAAGGTTACCTCTCGTTACTCAACTATGAAGTTCCGTTAGTCTTAACCAATTAAGAGCCCAGTAAGCACAAATACTCTTTCCTGGTTGAATACCCCCTCTCAGCGATAACTTTGTCTTATACTACTTCTGGGCGTCACACCAAGAAATTGCCTGATTCAGTGGATGCTAGGGAAGGTATCCCTTTTTATGCTGCAGATGAGGTCGTGTCACCTGGTGAACAAATAGTGGTTGACACAAAAGTCACACTTCATATCCTAAGCCACTGTTTGATGCACCTTGTTAGTGTTGAGGGCGTCAGTCCTTTGGAGCCTCAGGTATTGCCTGGCATCTTTGACTAAGCCTATCAGAGGATCATTACGCTGCTGTAGGTGAACCTCACCTCAAAAGACATGGTTGTGAAAAAATACCAGGAGATTGGCAGAGGATTGTAAGTCCCTGTGGAGGACATTAAACAAATTCAACCCTTTGGCTCTATGATGGATATGGGTTTGCCAACGGATAACCTAGTATGTACTTTACCCAACGTCCATATCTCAGATGAGCTAACCCCAGGTGAGCTGGAAAAAGTTCACACTCTCCTCGATGATTATGGCGTAATATCCTCTTAATCTGATAAAGATTATGGTCATATGAAGGGCTGGTGCCACTCCATTGATGTGGGTGATGCCCATCCCATTCAGTCAAAACCTTACCGCAAATCAAAGGTAGAAGAACAGCAAATGAGGACTGAGCTTCAGCAGTTACTAGACATGGGGTTGCTAGTTCCTTCACAAAGCCCCTGGTCTTCCCCTCTCTTGCTGATAAAAAATGGCAGTCATCAGTTAGTCATGGACTACTGCTAGTTAAATAGCCTAATAAAAAAGGATAACTATCCTCCCACTCATATTGATGATGTCTTGCCCAACTTTCTAGCTCTAAGTTCTTTTCTGCCATGGACTTAGCTAGTGGCTATTAGAAAATGGACCTCTTCTCAGAGGACCAGGAGAAATGTGCTCTCATTTTTAGTGAGGGTCTCTTTTAAACAACCTAATACCTCAAGGGTTGTGTGATGCCCCTGCGTCTTTCCAGCGCGCCATGGACCATATCATGAAGGACTTAAAGTTAGGTTGCATCATCATCTACCTCAATGACATCAGTGTATTTTCAAAAACTTTCACAGAGCATCTTGAGCACCCAAAGGAGGTGTTTCAACGATTTTTAAGTCAAATATCAAATTAAATTTTTCAAAATAAACCTTCATTCAAAAGAAACTGGATTTCCTCGGCCATTCCATTTCTCAAAAAGGAAATAAACCAATCCATGATAATGTTGAAGCCATCTCAAAATGCCGCCCCTAAAAATTTATGGGATATTCAGGTCTTTCTAAGGATGATTAGATATTACCATCAGTTCATCCCTAAGTTTTCCCAGCTCAGTGAACCTCTTGGTCGCCTACTGACCAAGAACATTCATTTTCAGTGGGAGCAGAACAGAAGGCTTCTTTTGAGACGCTGAAGTAACTGCTGCAACAACGCCCTATCCTACGGCACCCAGATTTTAATAAACCCTTCATCTTATTCACTGATGCTTCAGACTATGCCGTTGGGGCCATCTTAGCCCAGTTGGATGAGAACGGTGTAGATCATCCTGTCTCCTACTTTAGTAAGATGCTGTTAAAGGCTGAATGAAACTACAGTGTCATGGAGAAGGAGTGCCTTGCTGTTCAGTTGGCTGTAAAGCACTACCGCCCTTTCTTATATGGAACTAGTTTCACTGTGGTTACTGATCACGCATCTCTAAAATGGCTACAGAACATTAAAGACCCTACTGGCCGGTTAGCTCGCTGCTCTAAAGCTCCAGCCTTATGACATGAAGATCAAGCACCATGCTGGAACCCGGCACATGAATGTTGATGAGATGACTTGGCTACCAGTCCTTCACTTGGATAACAGTGAGGTGGAGAGACTACATGATCTCTTAATGACTCCCAATGACTGGGAAGATTAAGATGAGCCAGTACAGAAAATGTTAGCCTGACACTCCCATAACACCAAAGTGGAGAACGGGAAATTGTATAAGCGGGTAGGAACAAAATGGCTGCCATACCTTCGGCCTTCAGAACGCGTACCTGCTTTCCTAGAAGCCCACTCCACTCTAGGTCATGGAGGGGCCAAGAAAAGTTTTGATTGGATTGAGGATCTATTTTATTGGAATGGAATGATGGAATCTATTGTTGATGTCTTGTAAGCTTGCCTTACTTGCAAAAAGCAATCCAGCTTCAAGACTAGGTACTAATCTCAGCCAACTACCCCACAACAACTTTTCCACACCATTAGTATGGATATAATAAGTCCGTTCCCTCAAACTACTAGTGGCAACCGATTTATCCTGGTAGCCATTGACCATTTAACTAAGTGGGTGTAAGCCGTAGCTCTTCCTGCTCAAACGGCCAAGGCTACAGCCATCTTTCTACATCAGAATATTTTCTCTTGACATGGCTGTCCTCAAGTCAAACTCTGTGATAATGGAAAAAACTTCACCACCAGAGTAGTAAAATTCCTGGCTACCTCCATGAGAGCTCAACAACTTTTCTCCGCTACATACAATCCATTAAATAATGGGATTGTGTAGAGAGCCAATGGAACCTTAGTATCCATCTTACGCAAAATGGCCTCTTCTGATCCACTTCACTGGGACTAATTCTTACCCAGTGCCCTTATGGCTTACCAGATCAGTTATCATTGGATGTTAAAAATGTCCCCTTTCCGTGTCTTGTATGGGTGGGAACCAGAAATACCTGCTCTTTTAGTTAAAGATGTATTCTCCTCTAGAGCTGAGGAACCCAAAAGATTCATGCGAAGATTAGCTCTGCGCATCATCCAACTCCAAGCTGAGGCTATGACTAATCTAGCCAAAACGGTGACCAAAGAAGGGCAGGCTGCAAATGAGCTCCAAACTCCCCTGCCCACGTTCCAAGTGTCTGACATGGTATTGTACTATCATAACCGCATCACCCCTAGAAGTGGTAAGCTTGGATAAATATGGGAGGGCCCCTTCACCATCACTTACAAAAGGGGAAACGATTACTCTATTAATTCTTTAGCTACAGGTATCACTATCAATTGCATACATGGCTGTTTTCTCTGACCTTATTCTCCTCCTAACATTCTTGAGGGGGGTGATGTCAGACATTTGCCCTCTCAGCTAAAAAGTAAGAATGTTTTAGGTCGAATTCAGCCAAAGAGTGAAATGTTGGCCATTTGCAATTTTCCAATGTTGTCAAGGGTTCATTTAATAATAATAAAGATGCAAAAGTCAATGAAATCAGCCAAAAGTCACTGGCTGATTCTCAGTGGAACCCCATTAATCAGGGAAACACCAGTTCGAAACCTGTACGGGCACTAGCAGTACAATTGGCTGGTTAGATTACTTCAACCTCACCACAAACCTCAGGGTTACCATCGGAAGGCACTCCCTCCATCACCCCAAAGTCCTACAACGCACCTATGTGGTGACCCCCCTTTTATAGGCTTGGCAGGGGTCCCCCAAGGCGCAAGAAATTTTGCAATTGGTGATTGGCTCAAGTAAATAAAAATGTTACCTCATAGTACATTCTAGCCAATCAAAATTCCTCTTTTTTCATTCTGCTGCCTTGAAACAAGTTCCTAAGTTGTGATACGCTCTACCTGCATATTTTCTAATCTGGACTAGGTTCAGCTATTTTGAACATATTCTCAAATGTCCCCTTGGCCCTCAAAATTATTTTAAATACTATATAGTCAGATGTCAAGGGTTGTCTTTTTTCCACTTTTATCGTGCTGATAATAGAAATTATAAAAACCTATTTTATTAGTGGTTTATATTTTAATTTATTTATAAACTTTGCGGAATCTAGTAGGCTACAAGCACCAGCAAGCTAGAAATAGCTGGAAGCCCACACCTTGTTTCCCCTGTGGGCCTTCCAACAGATTTTCCTAAGGCATTAATGGGCTATTAAAGTATCTTCAATTATAAGAAGGTGGACCGTCTTCACCATCATACTTATTTCAATTTAGGATTTAGAACAACAGTTCAGGTGGTGAATATAACTGTCCTTTGTACCCACATACAGCGGAGGAGGAGGCTGCTCTTAACGCTTGGTCGAACAGCATGCTTAAGAAAGGGTAGTTTACTTAAATAGACATCACCAGTTGCTTTTCCCATTGTTTTGGCTAAGAAGGCTGATAATTCCCTCCGCCCCTGTGTGGATTATGGTCACCAGAATAAAATCACAGTTCATGATCCCTACCCTCTACACCTGGAGCAAACTATCAGTCAAACAATTGCCAAGTCAAATGTGCTCCTAAGCTTGATATTGCTAATGCCTTTAACCAAATTCAGAATATGGAAGGTCAGGAATGGCTTACCACTATCCGAACAAAGAGAGGTACTTTTTAATTTTTAGTAATGCCCTTCAGTTTGAAGATTGCACCAGCCAAATTTCAAAGAATGATTGATAGTGTGCTGGGTGATATCCAATTTACTTGCATGGTCACATATATTGACAATATTTTGGTTCACTCCCTGAATCCCAAACAACACATAAAAGACTTGAAAGCAGTAGCGGCTGCCTTGCACATGACGAGACTGTTTGTAAAGCCTTCAGAAATGCGAGTTTTAAAGGGAGGAGGTTACCTTTTTGGGTAATCTTGCCTTAAAAGATGGGTATGCTATTCCCTTCAACAAGAGGATGCCATCCGCAAATGGCCAACTCCAACAACCCAAAACAATTAAGAAGTTTTTGGGAACTATCATTTTTCTGAAGAAATTTTCCCCAGCCCTTTCCCAACTAGCTGCTCCACCTCACCCCTCACAGGTGATAATGTTTAATTTCATTGGACACCTAAATGCCAGAAGGCATTTGAGTCAATTATAGAGGTGTTCTTATCACCCTCCACCCTAAAACATGCTGACCTCTCCAAACTCTATATCATCACATGAGATGCCTCATCTGTTGAAGTTGGGAACATCTTGTTTCAGGAGCATGATGGTTTAGAACATCCGGTAGCTTACTTCTCTCACAAATACTCCTCTACTGAACAATCCAGGGCCATCTACAATAAGGAGTTGGCAGCCATAGCATGTTCTTTGACTCATTGCCAGTATCTATTACAAAACGCTCAGTATGAGTTAATGGTGCATAAAGAACAAAAGATATTTTTTATTTTTGTAAACCACAGAAGTTGGCACATAGGCAAGCTCACACCTATTGGGATTTGTGTAGTTTCAACCTTAAATAGAAGTTCATAAAAGGTTTGTTAAATGTGCTTCCCGATTTCCTTAGTCACAACCTTGCTCATTTCCCCATGAACTCAGATGAATCAGACCTGATCACTGTGATTCCCAACACCTAAATCTTATCCATTTTGCCTCCCGTAGTCTCATCAGTATACTTAGATCCTGATGCGCCTCTTATTTCATGGATGCAGCTCAAATGATCTGTCCTGAAGAAGTCGAGTTATAGGAACAATTGTCCCTTACAACTCATAAACATTCCCTATATTCCTTGGCGGAGGGCCTTGTTTTTTTTATTTGTGGGTGTGGGTTCCTCCTCTTTTTAGAGCTGAAGTGTTTCAGGATCATCATGATCCCCCACAATTGGTCATCCTGGCAACAAGAAATGTATCAATTCGATTAAGTGGACTTATAATTAGGCAGGCTTGACAAAAGAAGTACCAGCCTGGATCGCCAATTGTATTACCTGTGCATGGGCCAAGTTAGATCTACAGGAAGAAATGTTCTTTTTTATCCATTACAGCAGGAGGGGGGTCCATGGACATTGGTATCCATGGCTTTTATTGTTTAAAACCCTTGTTATAATGTGTTTACTGCGGTGATGGTGGTGGTCAATCACATTACAAAATCTGCCCTATTTATTCCATGCTCTTCTATAATTTTATCAGAAGAAACTGCCAATCTCTTTGTAGCCATGTGTTTTCTATGTTTGGTCTCCCACAGGAGATTATTAGCAACCGTGGTCTCCAGTTTCAGCGCAGTACTGGAATGAGCTTTTATCCATTTTAAAAATTATACCCTGCCGTTCCACAACATATCCCTGTACAATGGACAAACTGAGTGGGTTAATTGTCATGGTTGGATGACTTTATAGTAGGAACTGATGCTAAAGACAAGACTGGGCGACAGGAGGCCCATAAGGTGAGACTTCAGGCTCTTCCTGACCTGAAACACACCTTAGATCAACGCTGGGTGCAAGCCAAGCATGCCCAGGTTGATACTAATGGGGTGCAAAACGCCCAGCCTCTTATCTCGGCCCAGGCCCTAAAACAAACAGTTTACATTATAAACAAAGACAGTTCGATTTGGTTGATTGGAGAGCAAGGGTTTGAGTCCTGCTCAAGTTATGAAATTTTAAGCTCAGGTAAAATACAGCTCAATCAATTACTCGAGTGAAGGCACTTTTGGTATATTTTACCAAAATGGATGGAAACATCTGTTTATTGGAGCGTCAAGGCTTGGGCGCACTTCCGCAGAACCTGAATTTCCCCGGCCCACTTTAAATATGTTTTTGCGACCAACATTCCTTGTTGGTTGATTTTTTTAAATAAATTTACCCATTATTTTACGTTTTACCAATGGTTCCTTGGGCTAACTTGGTGGTGGACCTCTTTGGGGAGGTCTCCAACTATGTGGGCCACTACCTTTTATCGCAATTTACCAAAATCCCAGATGCTCCCTTTGGCCGCCCAGGTCCCCTCTAGATTGAGGCACCCAAGCTCCCTGACGCCAAATTACACTTGATATGGACTCCCCTCTGGGTTCACTCAAGCTGTAATGTTTCTGACTTACCTGATACTTTATGTTGCGCTGTACACCTTTGCCTGGGGTGCCTTTTGCATAGGCACCATTCGAGGGGCCTTCCTTCCCATTCTCTAATGGCTAGTTCCCTAGCAATGTGGGTTTGCATCCCACATCACCTTTCTGGGAACGAGAGAGTTTCAGACACTCTCTTGACATTAATCAAATCTTGGAACAGTACTTGCGCTGCTATGCTGTGGCCGTGCAGGATACCTGGGCCAATAACCTTCCTCTCGCTCAATTTGCTTATAACAATGGAACTCAAGACTCTACGGGGTTTCCCTCTATGAAGCAACTTTGGGGTATAACCCCTCATTTTTGGTCAGTCCTTGTCTGTGCCCAGAGGTCCCAGCTGCTGCAGCTCATGCAGAGCACATTTAGTCTACTCAGTCCTTGGTGCAGGAGCATCTCACTAAAGCTATTGGTGACTAAAAGCATTTTGAGGATTGAAATCAGCTTTCTGTCCATGACATTGTGGTGGGTTCATATGTCATGCTTAATATGTGACTTTTGCGGATGCAGGTACCCTCCTGGAAGTTTACAAGCAAGCGTTTGGGTCCCCACTTGATGGATGAGGATTTGGTTAATGGTGCTTTCTGGTTAAAGTTTCCACCTCAATGGAAACAACATCAAATCTTCCACGTATCACAGCTGTCCCTGTTTAAGGGGACTATCCCCTCAGATCCTGAGCCAATAGTGATTGAAAATGTGGAGAAGGCTGAAGTGGAAAGTATCTTAGCATCCCACAAACCTTGAGGGTCAGTTCTGTATCTCGTCGCTTAGAAGGGTTATCTACCTATTAGAACAGCTGGGTCAAGGCCTGCAATTGCATAAACTGCATGGAACTGGTCGAGGCGTTTCCCATGTCCCATCCCAATGCTCCCATCCACAAAAAAGTTGCAACTTTAATGACGATTAAGTTGCCCAAGGCTCACAAAAATATAGCTCTCATGCAGTTCAACGGAAATTAGCGCCCCTCCTCTGGCAAAAAGAAAGGGTAATGTAAGTTCAGGGGAACGTCCCCTTTGCATGAATCAGGCAATTTTTCCATTTACAAAATTATAAGGGTCCAAAGAGGGCAGCTGTACCCCTCATCACCCAGGGCGACTTCGCACATGTGGTAAATGAGTGCTGGGTAACAGCGCTCCCATTGAAGATTCCTCCATCAGTTCCCACGCTTATCTTTGCTAAATTAGTTCATGGAATTGAGGAAATCTGCACCAAGATCATTACTAACCATCTTCCTCACGAGTGGAAAGGACTTTATAGACTGATGGTTCCAAATCCTCATAATCAAAGCCAAAATGTCTAAAATCAATAGTAGTTAAGTCTGATGGGTAAGAAACTAATAACCATAAGAGGACAGGTAACGAATTATCAGTCAAAATCGCTGATGGCATCAAGCCATTGAGCAGTACAATTGCTGACGCCAAACTCCCCTCAAAATTGTCAGGGACAATCCCAAATGACAAGGTATCACCATTGGGTACTGTCACTGATAGTTTAAAAGCCCCCCATTTCAAAAATCAGATTGGTGCAAGATGAATCTCATTTGACCGAATGAACGCCCCAGCGACCAGGTACAGCAGGTTGGTCATCCCAAACCCGTTCCCGACCCTTTAGACCGCCCCTATGTGGGGTGGATTTGGGGGGATTCTCGTTGCCCATTGGGCCAGATGCCATCATGCTAATTGATGTAAACGCAGTAAAGCCTTGGGTCAGGCATTAGTGGACAAACTGATAGTGACTCACATGTCGCCATATCCTTTGATGTCAGTTCAAATTAGAATCATTTCCCCCTCTCCCAAAAATTTTCCTGGTTAGGTCAAATTTAAGGGCCCCAATCCCTGCTTTGACAAGTTGACCCTAATCAAACACTATTTAATCAGTTGTGTCATACTAAGGAAATTGTTAGTCAATTTCTTTGTTTTACTTTCCAATAGAAAATCCCTATACCCAATTTCACTTTTTATTATGTTCAAAAAAACCACTTCTTAAATATAATTTGACAACCTACAGGACCCATGGCCATGTTTATATGTTTTATTGCTAGGTTATTACAATGACAATGGCTCATGGGCACTTAGTGGTAAAAGTCCTTCCTAATTTTCATAAAAGTCGTACCAGCAGCAGTACCTCTGGAGTTCAGGCTTGGCGTTTGGATGCTTTGGAACTTGAACTGGCAGGCCGGTCTTAAATAACTTGCTGTATTCATGACACTACCAATTAATTTTGCTAAATTATATGGCTGAATCAGTCCAAGATATCCCTGACAATCAACACCCTAAGGATATGCCCAATGTTGGAGGGATGATTACCAGGATATTCCTAATTTTGGATAGAGCACTACCAAGATATGCCCAATGTTGGACAGATGACCATCATGTTTCAGAAGCATTATCCACAGCCTATCAGAAAACCATAGTTAGGAACCACCAGAAGATTTAGGATCTGTAGGGAAGGTTGTATACTAGAGACCTGGGTATAAATTGGAAGGGTCTAGCTTTGGAATAGGGATGGACATGGTGACACATAGCCTAATGGATCTTTACCGCTGGAAGTACCTAATAAGACTATGGAAGATTCTGGAGGATCTATATACAATAAAGGCTTGTTTTCTGTTAATCTTTAAATTTATTTTGTAGTATACTGTCAACATATAGTTATTTCTTTTTATGTATAAATATACTTATGCCAATCTTGCCCTGTTGCAGTCCCAATTTCAGCATTGTGGTTCTCACTACAGTGGGAACTTTCAACAACACCATAGAAGAAACCAAGATAATAACTACCATGAGTCAAAATCCTAACTGCTTCATTATTGTCTCTGGGACATGTATCCACCTCAACTTATGGATGTAGAGGAGGCCTCATTACTAAATTTGCCCCAGTAGTTTGGACAATGAGGAGGCTGATGCCTTTCTATGGAGCTCATCCCCATATGGCTGCTCACTTACCAGTTATAATATGGATTGCTAAAGTACCCCTCAGAACATTGAGGAGTTCATGGAATTGCTACTCCATAGATATTGTCTCCACACCAAAGCTATCAGCAAAGCCCGCTTAGGGATGTTCAAAAGCTATAAGGCTCAGGACTATCTATACTCAAACTATCGTTTATGTCAAGGAAAATGAAGCGCAGGAGGTTGCTGAGGGTAGGACAATAGGTATAAACTTCCAAAAAGGGTAAAGTGTCATGAAACGAGAAGCAACGTCCCTGGTTATCTCCAATATGTTTCCACATGGATTTTTGTGTTAAAACACACAAAGACTATACCAGATTATCAAGGGAATGGACCTGAGAGTTGAGTAAGTTTGAGTAAGGACAATAACAGATATCAGCAAAATAAGTAGTGACAGACTTGGTGTAATAGACTGCGGCTTAGGCGCCAGTTTTGAGCCCAACAGAAGGATCAGACCAAAATCCCAATTTAAGACCAGTCATTAAATTAAGGTTTTAACCGCAGTTTTAAAATTGAAAGGTCCTTTAAACCAGGAGAATACTTAGGCAGTATTTACTCAAAATTTATCTAAAGTTGTGGAATATCTTAGCTAAGCAAGAAACTGTTCACAGCTTTAATGCCAATATAAAGGGAGACTTGCCTATAGTTTAAACTGGGTATATACATCAATCTGAGCTGAAAAAGTTTTGACAGATAGATTGAATTCTTCAAACTTGGCAAAATTTGGGTACATCATATATGGTAATTTCCTGGTTTTTTGAACCAATTTTCTCCTGATTCTCCAGCTGGTTTTTTACCATAAGCTTCAGGCCTGACTGGCAAAAAAGAATCAATTTTGGTCAATTATCTTAGGGAGATCACTAGTTCTCTCAATGATTCAGGCCTTGCTTTCAGTGGCTTCAGATGCTTAGCCTTGTAAGGGTGGTCTACACCTGGTAAAATGTAACTAGATGTGATTTTTTATTTTAGTAAATTACATTGTCCACCTTAATCAAGAAGATTCTAATAAGGCGCAAATTTTCAAAATGATTGCTCAATATATTCATTCATTAATATACAAGACTGTGCGGATCCTCGCCAAAAAGCGCATTGAGATCAGCAGACTGGCTGAGTTTGTGGCAGCTCAACACTGGAAAATCCAGCTAATGAAAAACTAATTGCATGACACCTTTCAAGAGGTCCGCGCGGTCATTCTTAACAGCCAACTCCAGGCAGGAAAAGCAAACCACCACACAGAAAACTTGCAGACCAACTAAACGGAAAATTTCTCACATCATCAGTGAGATACTGTATTGGGCATTAACCTAATGTGTGGCCAACGAAAGTTGTCACTGCAACTAGGTTGAGAAATACCTGCAATCATAATTGTTGTGACATACAACCGTGGAGGCTGCCAATTGAGTGCCTACACTCAGATGTGCCATAACATCGGGCAGTCAGTAGAAGAATTGGAACAACAGATTGGTCACCCCTTGGTTGGGTGGTCAATCAGCACAACCAGATTCAAGGTCTTGAGAGGAGCACCAAGGCCAGCAGGTCAGGATCCGCAGTCTTGTGGAGTCTTTAAATGGGAATCTAATCTTTGAACCATTTTTACAGAGAATTTGGCTTGTTAAAATGACCTGGAGCGGGCTTAAGGTCTGAGAAGTACACATTTCTCAAAGTAAAATGTTTTGCCTGAAAGCCTGACTTGCAGCCACATAACTGAGACT
This sequence comes from Massospora cicadina, assembly GCA_022478985.1. Classification (NCBI taxonomy): domain Eukaryota; kingdom Fungi; phylum Entomophthoromycota; class Entomophthoromycetes; order Entomophthorales; family Entomophthoraceae; genus Massospora; species Massospora cicadina. The sequence goes on along the minus strand of JAKSZP010009578.1, from coordinate 35,706 downwards.
TTTAATATTGAGCAATCTTTGGAACATGAGAATCTATACTTTTCCAAAAAGATCTGTTACAGGACAATATCAGAAGCTTACTCTGTAAATTCCATCAGGGCCCTGAAACACAAAGATTGAAGTAAATTTTCACTGATGCACATTAGTACAGCTTGACAGACTCAGAATCTGAAGGTGACAAGTTGCTCTTGGGGTGAAATATCTTAGCAGTTTAAGACATAAATACCCACCCCTAAAGAAAGATTTAATCTAATATTATGGAAACACCTATCTATGCCACCCTACTGTCCTAGTCAACAAAGTGGAAACACCAGTTCCCCTATGCTGTCCAATCAGATGCAAGGAAACACCATCTCACCCTACATCAACTTCCAGTAAATCTACCAAACTTGATTACACTTCATGCAAGATTCAGCAGCATTAACCTTTTGCTCAACCACAGGGATTGGCCAAGAAGACTAGGAAATTAGCGGTCATAGATTTACTTAATCAACTTGACCAAGTTTACAATAATGGAAACCATACACACTTTCTGTTAGCTGTTTGATATTAGTATAGATGGAGAAAGTAATAAGGCTAAGCTGGAAACTTTAAAGAACTTGTTGGACCCAGAGAGCCAAGTGCTGTGAATTCTCAAGGTCAATGAAACTGTACTGTCTTATTAGGTGCAAAGGACATCATCATAGAAAATTGGCAGAGTGGAGATGTTGATGATCCAGAAATCTGCCTTCCTCAATATTTCTATCAAAGGAATGAACAAAAACCAGAGTTTACAAATTGTTTCTACCTCGATGCTCAGGTGTTATACAGTGCAAACTTACTTATCAACTAAGAGTCAAAGATTGCCCTATAAAACGCTAGTGAGCCTTACAATGACTTTAAAAAATTATGCTTCTCATGTAAATGATGACCTTAACATATTGCAGATGGTGAACTATCAACACCACTGCACTGAAAACTTTGAAGCACTCGAATAAAGATTGTTGAAATAACCAAGAGGCCCATAGAAAGACCCTACAGTGGGACACCAAAGAGAAATCGCCCCCTATTACCAGACCCATAAGACCTGACATCACCGCTTCATGTGTCACCAATGTGTCATAAAGTGGCACTACACTAACCACGGATGTGCTTAGGGCCCCAAACCTAAGGTGTACCACGTGGTAAAGGTGGATACAAAAGAACAGGTAAAAGATTGATCAGAGTATAAATGTGGTATTCTAATTCCACTGGTACCCAACTTATCCCTTGTTTAAATTATGATGCCCCGACGCCCTTGCTCCACAATCCATCATCATTGATGAAATACTAGTTATTACCACCTACTCACATTGGTAGCTGAGATAGTCCAGGCAGCAGAGGTAGTGTTGAAGCCCTATGTACAACGCATGGAACAGTATGAATTACCAGTTGCTTCTAGCAACATGAAAAAAACTAGAAAATGTGGTTATACTTTTTGAGAATTAGAAGAGACTAGACACCTACTCCGCAACAAATTACATTCCTATCTGGGCTAGGTTGACAATAATCGCGTACACATAATAAACATTTTTAATTCTTTCTATTTTGAGTTTATATACGTTCATTATTAGTGTAAGCAAGATTGAGTGAGGGCTATAGTATATAGAGAGGCATTTATCAATATTTTAATGACTAAGTTCTTTAAGAAACTATAATTATTGCTAATTTTAATCCTTGAAGGAATACTGTATTGTGGGGCCCAACTCAACTACATCTATTGGTGCCTACAGCGTGCTGCCACTAATGTTCATTCTATTTTTTTGGCCCCTAAGATTGTCCTACTATACATCCCTTATTATATCCTCATTAGACCTCTTTCATGAGGACATGTAGAGTCAAACCCAAGTTTGAGGAAAATAATCTGGCAATTTTCATACATAACCTTCCAATGTACTATAGAAGTTGAGAACAGCAGATGGAGAAACAAGCTCAATTTTTCATAAACCTTGCATTTAAGGATAAAATTATTCTCAATAGTTATCAAAAAGGGCATAGTCATACTCAATATTTACCCATCAGATTTTCAAATTGAAAGGCATTTCGCTGAGAGCTGGCTGCCAACTTACAATTATGCCTGGCCACCAGGTCATAGTGATCACAGATATTGATCTAAAATACCACCAAAGTTAAACAATAATTTCTTTGTGTCCCTTCACCCCCTACATTAATAACTGTTTATACCACCAAAGCTCATTATTCTTAGTCATGAAGAGATTTATCGTACTACTAGCTAACCTCTACCCATATCCAATTGAAGTGAAATGTCACCAAATAGTCACCTTCCTCCATGTTGTACCAATGAAAGCAGTGCAAGGGTTACATGAGTTCAGACGTTAGAGGAGTTTGTGTTGGAGAAAGTCACAAGGCCATATGATTGTTCATACCCCAAGAATCCCTGCTCATCCTGATTAATGACTAAATTTTAGCATGGCCTTATTAAAAATATAACTTTTTTTACAACAAATGACTTCACTTTGGTGTGTGTTGAATACATGTTGCACCAAATCAACACAGGAAACCGTCCACCAATCCACCTCTGCCCTATCAATCAGATCAAGGAGGAGGATGAAGAGATCAATAAGGAAATCTACAAGCTTTTTCAAAATGGAAATATTGATACCATATAAGGGCTCATGGGCGTCCAAGGTCTTAATTGTAAAAAAGAAGGACGGATTAAACAAGTTGGTAATCAACTACCAGTGACTCAAAAACATAACATAGAAGGAAACTTACCCCTCCTGAGAATTGATAATGCACTTGACTGACTTGTCAGAGAAAAGCACTTCTCCACCATAAACCTGATTTTGGGCTATTGGAAGATAGAATTTCTAAGAAAGAACATGAAAATTTCGCCGTCATAATAACTCAATGGCTGTTTAACCCAAAAAATTATTGCAGGGATTATGAATTCCTACGCCACGTTCCAATGATTCATGGACAGCACATTGGGGGATCTGAAGATTTCTTATATCCTGGTTTACTTGGACAACATTAACGTTTTCTCAAGGATGTTTAATAAGCACACAAAGCATCTAGAGGATTTTCTCCAGCTCGCTGTTAACAACCTGAAACTTAAGCCCAAAAAATGAAACTTCATCTGGTAACAACTCAAATATCTAAGCTTAATTATTGATAAGGAGAGACTATGGCTTCAACTGGTCAGAGTGTAGTCCATTGAGAGGATGAGAACGCCGAACAGCAAGAAGGACGTCTAGGTTCTACTCAGGATGGTTGTAATTAAACGCAGTTCATCTAAAAATTTTATTAAAAAATAGGGAAATGGTAAATCACCTCTTGAAAGTTGTAACTCAATTATAATGGATGACAAACTGTCAGCTGACTTTTGACTATTTCACACCTGCCTTGCTTCAACCCATATTTCATGTATATAAACTTTAATAAAACATTTGTACTATAGATGGATGCGTTTCTCACTTCCATAAGGGCCATGTTGTCCCATCTCAACAACAAGGGAGCGAACACCTGTAGTTTACTGCAGTCAAATTTTAGATTTATGCAAACGGAATTACACCATTACCAAGAAGGTTTATCTAGCAAAGATTTATGCGTAAAAGCATTTTAGGATCTATGTTCATATAGTGAAATTTAATGTGGTAACCATTCATTCCTCTTTAAGATGGCAAAAAAATCCTTAAGGAGCTATAGGGACGCTTAGCTTGCTGGGATCTGAAGTTGCTTTCATATTACTTTGAGATCCAGCACTGCAAGTACAGATTATTAGCCCTTACATCTGGATAAAAAGTAATTCCCTCTTAAGAGTAAAAGGCTATTCCCCAAGTAGAGTCTTTCTCTCAGATTAATGACCTAGATTATGTGGTAGATGAGCGGTGGGTTACTGACCTGGTTCCAAAAGAACCTCTCTCTTCCCCTAGTTCCTCTTCTGATCTACATAAATAGTTAAAGAAGTAGAGATAGAGGTGGTTTAGTTTAGGGCCATCCAGAAGGACCATCAGGCTCACACAAAGCGTGGCCTGTTAACTATTGCAATATAAGGAATCTCCCCACCCCACCCAGATTCCCCATGACCCCAAATACGCCTGATAAGTCAGATCAAGTTATTTTATCAGCTCAGTTTGTGAATCTAACTCACGCAAAATGCATAACTCTTTCAATGTTCATACATTTAATTATTTTGATCAGAAAGGTTTTCACAGAACTGGTTCTCAGAACAGACCCATCCAAAAATTCAGACTAAGTTTGGTAGTATTCTGCACCAATCCTCCTTGATTGATGAGCATGTTATTAGAAACTTTTGTGAAGCCATCTTAGACCTCTGACGCCTTCCCCCTCAAACCATCATGCAAAGCCCATCATTATAATTAAGGTGCTTAGAAGGGGCTTTGTCACTCCTAATGCTTTATGCTTACTCACCTGCCCAACTATATAGGCAACCGACTTCCTTAGGGTAGGTTTCCAGTTCATTTTTATTTACTTTCATTTTTGTTCTTATAAAAATAAGAACTGTTTCCAGTAGTTTTCTTTGGACTCCACACTCACCTTTTGCCTTCTTCATAGAAAAGTAATCCGGAACTTCCCCCTGCAATCTACAAGATAGTTCAGCATCTTTGGAGAAGGTATCACAATTTGCTCTAGCAGTTCTCCACGATATAGTGGAGCGTACATGCTTTTATCTACCTGATTTCATCAGCTAATATAATGTACATTCTGCGGACGCCATTAATATAAATACACTCTGATGATCCGCCACAAACTTGGCGTGATATAATGGGCATTCTGCAGATAAAATTATACTATGTAATTTGCTAATCCGCCACAAATTTGGTCTGATTACGCCCATACTTAATTTCCTATTATTTCAATCTGTACACTCCTAATACTGAACAGCCAAGAATCTTTGAGGAGTTATCGCCCTCCCTGCCTCTCCCACCTATGGGTTTGCCCCAATAAGAATCACAGTTGCCCCAATTACAGGCTAAATTGTTATGGGAGGGATTTAGTATAATTTTGATCAAATTGTCTACTCAGCTTAACTTACTGAAGAACTTACACAAAAGACATTAGTTGTGCTGAGCTATGCAGGCTTGGACATTCACTGGTTGTTGTAACACACAGCTCATTTAACCAGTATACTTTAAGCTAGCATTACCCTGAAAGTAACGCACTGACCATTCAGTTTTAGCACTATCTGACCTTCTTTCTAAGTTGAGCGATGCATTTTCTTGTCTAGTTTTAGGAACTCCCACCTACGTAGATATTTAGATCCCTTCTCTATTGTTGTATCCATCTGCAGTTTTTCTAAGAATTTTATTAGTTCATCAAATTAAAAACCTCTTCTCACCATGAGTCCTTCCACTATGCCCCTGTCACTCACAGCCTTCACCTATGATGATCCGGCTTATTTCACATCCCCTATTACCTTATGTTCTGAGACGAGTAATATTACTGCGCAGGCGCTCCTAGATCTAGGAGCAGCTGTAACTTTAGGGACTTGAGAATTATGCATGCATTAGCTCTAGACACTGATGTGTCCCCTCCTGTCATGGAGTTGTCTAAAAATAGACTGGGCTCCCAATCAGTATGCGTGAGCACCCAGTGGAGAGCCCAGAATGCCATGGGCTCAGCAATCCAATTGCCTTGTATAAGCGGAGTTCTATTGGGGACATGATGGAAGCAAAAGTTCAATTTTGTACTAAAGGCCCACAAGGCAAACCAAATGATTGCAATGGGGTAAACTGCGAGTCTTACTGGGGCAACCCTCAAGGGCGGGGGAGGCAGGGAGGACAACAACTCACCAGTGTTCACAGTTGCTGGCCTTTGGGTTCAAATGGATAAGATTGTGAGCTAACAAGGGGTGGCACAAGGCCACCGCATGATTACTGGTAAGATCAGGGGAAGGATGGGGACTCCGCAGAGCATTGGGGCTGAGCTCTCCCTGATTGGGGTGCTCCAGACCCCATGGGTGAGTGGAACCATTGGGCAATGGATCAGTTAGGGGTCCCAACGCCACAGGTGGCGGAGCAGGCCCAATCTGGCGCTGTACTATCAGGGGAACAGCTTCTGGGAAGTCAACAGCGGAATGTATGGATGGATTCATATATGACAGACACGCAATAATGGATGAGAAAGCAGTTTCGTTGTTAGGCGAGCTGGTTTGTTAAATTCATGACATGGCTCTGGTAGGTGGAGTCAAATAACAAGATAATTCAGTTGGGAAGCATCAGAGGGAGGACCAGGGCAACAGACACTTTGCAGGATTAATTGGCAGAACTTTAATAAATAGAGTAAGGTTGATGGAGGCCACGACTAGCTGAGCAGTGTATACAAGGTTTATTGGGCGCAAATAGTGAGAAAGTAAGAGAATGAAATGAAAACAGCCCCCGGGCAGGGCGGTTGTCTTAAAAATTGGGAAAATTGCTTAGAAGAAGTGTTGAGGGATTAGTCGTTTGGGGTTTGGCGATTGGATCTGGCTGGCTGGTGGGAGTGGGTGGTGAGATGCTTGAGGTCCTGGAAAAAATTAAATAAACTTAAATAGATTTAACCATTTTTGGACCCAAGCCAGGTTGATGGTGCTGATATGAGACCTGAACATCCAAGTCAGCCTGCTCATATAACTCAGGTTTTTCTGGATTCATGCTGTGGCTGCAGCAGATGGGATGAATTATTTAAGACCTGGTCCCAACTCTCAATTATGCTAATTGCATGATCAGAACTCTGGATCTATTCCAAAGAGTTGAGATAACTGTCCAAGTCATTTGGATTCAGGTCTGTGATCTGAATCATGCCCCAATTTGATTTTTGGTGCCAGTTAGTCTGAATCAGCTCCCCAGACTAGAATTTGCAGAATGGGCCCATAGGTTGCCACAGGCAATTTCCTCAAAATTTTAGCATAATTTACCTGGGGAATGGGGGTCCCAGGGCCTGCCCATGGCCCCTGGCTTGCGTGAACTCTCTGCAGACCGCTTCTATCAACTTCAACTGGGTGATGAGGGGAAGAAGTGGGAACAGAGTATCCTTGGGGAAAGAGCGGTCACCCAGCACTCATCTACCACGTGCTAAGTCAACTAACTGTAAAAGCGGGTCCACTTGGGCCTTAGGGCCCCGTTTTGTCTGGAAGGGGTACTGCTATCTATCCAGGTGTAGGGACTGGTCTCCAGGACATAAATACCATTTCCTTTTTCTACTGGGAGGTTTCCCCACCTGGGCATGGACCTGGGCATAATTTTGTGCCTCTTTGAGAGCTTTAAGCAAGGATGGAAGCCATCTTCTGGGGGAGTGGGGGGCTATGGGGTGGGATTTGTGGAATTCCTCTACCAGCTCCTTACAGTTTGCACAATCACGTGCACACACCCAGATTTTTCCATATGAGGGGTAGCCTTTCCAGAAAATCAAATTATTGAACATATCAGTGGGACCTCCAGGAAGCCAGGATTTCTCCGCCTCCACTTCCTGGGACTCCCTAATGACAATGTGCTCCGGAGAGGTTGTCCTTGATCCCTTGAAGGGGGTTAGGAGGGAAGCATGGAAGACATTATGCTGCTTCCAGTGCACAGGCAGTTTCAAATGGTAGCCCCATTGCCCAGATCCTTCTCAACCTCGAAGGGTCCTGAGCGTTTGGCTGCTAGCTTTTGGTTGGAGCTTTCAGGGGGAGTCTTGGAGGTTTGAATTACACTTCAAAAGTGGGAAGTAAGTCTCAAAGCTGGAAAGTGTGGAGGGGTTCTAGTATATTAGGATGGGATTTATAGCAATCCAATTCCCTTATATATCATATAAATATATCAGTTTGAATGATAGGTTGGCCTCAATTTGGGTATATCCAATTAGGGAAATAAGATTAGAGTAAGTGTCCGGACTTGGGATCCTTGACAGATGGTCTAGACTCGTAGCATAACGTTGAGGCCCAGTGGACATGGTTTAGCCACTTCAGGGTTCACAAAGGCTCACATGCAGCTCTCAAGTATTATAAATTAATAAATATATATATAAGATTATAAGTTGCCAGAAATCCGATATCTTTATTGTATTTTTGGGGCGTCTTTTATAGGTTTAATGGTAATTAATATAAGCAAAAGTTGATAAAATGATATCTAATAAGAAAGATATTAATTCAATCAGAATACTGAATAAATGAATATACATTAAGGCTGCTACAAAGCACCTGATAAATTCAGATAAGAATGATTTCATCCCAAATCGGATAAAACATTATCTTATAAGGTCCTAGACCCTTTGGTAATATTTTATCAAACCTATTAGGCTTTTAGCCTAATACCTCGAGACTTGGCCTTAAGGAAAGTGTTGAGGGTTACCCTAGGATAAGGCTTAACCTTAAAAGGGTAATTTCCTGACAGAGAGGTTGTGGGTGTCCAGCATGATGAGGGAGCTGACTTTGATCTCATGTCTAGTGAGGCACTTATGATCAGCAAACTTCTTGTAGTCCTTGATGGACTTCATCAAGTGTTCATGGACCAGGTTGTGTGTCTCTCAGAGTGAGTTTAAATGGTCTTCAGCTGTGTAAACTGCTGAGGAGAGCTGGGGACTAATTTGGAAGGAGGGTTGTACCCCAGGGTGGCCTCAAAAGGGGAGATATCGGTTAGGGAGTGGAGAGAAAAGTTGTACGCAAACTGTGCAAGGGGCAGATACTTGTGCCAGGTGTCTTGAGAGGCTGTCACATAACAATGCAGGTACAGCTCCTGTACCTGGTTCACCCGATCAGTCTGCCCATCATACTGGGGGTGGTAGGCGGTGGATCTGCAGGGTTTAATGCTTATGAGAGGATTAACAACTCACCCATAACCTGGCAGTAAACTGGGGCCCCCTATCACTCACTATATCTTTAAAGAGACCAAAAATGGTAAAGACATGGTTGACAAACAAGCTTGCAGTCACCACATCAGCAATAGATGAGGGCAGGGGATAAATAGTGCAAACTTGATGATTTAATCTACAACTAACATAATAGCATCTGAGCCACAGGAGGATGGGAGCTCCACGATGAAGTCCATGAGACTGAGGTCCATGGGCCCTCAGCCTGCTGTAGAGGGTGCAACAACCCCTTCTTCCTGGAATCATTAGATTTTTCCTGGGTGCAGGTGTCACAATATGAAATCCAGTGGGAATATCCTTTGAGGACCCAGGTCAGTTGTATGTTCTCTTGATGAGATTTGCACATTCCTTGATGCTGAGGTGCCTAACATATGGGGGAACATGATGCTTCTTAATAACATGACTACATAGTGAGGGGGACCCAAACTTTATCACAAACCAGATTTTTTAATCCCGTAAAGTGTACAGAAATCTCTTTCAACTCATAGAATCCAAGTTATCATAAAGCTCTATTCCTTTCTGGGAAACAGGTTTAGGAGTTAGGACGCGGAGGAGATATGGGGCATCCAGGGACAGTCCAGTGAAAGCAACTGTAGGGGGGCCAAGGAGAGTATTTGGGAGGGGGCACTAAGTAGTGAGATCTAGAGGGTCCTCCCCATCATTCGATGACTGGAAGGTTTTTGACTTTGCATGTCCAGAAAAACGTGCAAAGGTCCTTTATAAATTCATAATTGAAGTGAAACCCACATAGATCCTGGAAGGTGTGAGTTTGCAGTCCCCCAGCTTCTGGTGTTTGCAGTAGTAGAACAGTGCCTTATGATCCATAAAAATGATGATCTCATGCCGGGCACCCTGTAGGAGGTATTGACAATGGGTGAGTGACCATAACAATGCCGGTAACTCCTTTCTTGTATAAAGGCTACACTTAATTGGTTGAAGTGAACTTGAGGGAGAAATAGGCTACCAGATGTTCAACTCCTATATGCTCCTATAGCAATAAGGCACCTACTGCCACTGACAAAGAATCATAAGCTACTATAAATGGGTGAGAGGTGTTGGCATGGCACAGGACTGAGGATGTTAAGAAGACCTCCTTAAAGACTCAAAGGCCTGATGACATTTGGAGGACCACTTGAAAGAAACGCTCTTCCCTGTGAGGGGGTGGAGGAGCGCCGCTAGTTGGGAGAGAGCTAAGGAAAACTTTTTTAAAAAAATTATTATTGTGAAGAGGAATCTGCAAAGTTGCTTTTGCGTAGTTGGGATGAACCATAAATGATAGCCTCAAGCTTGCAGGGGGAACTGCATATCCATCCTTCAAGACAAGGTTGACTAAGAAGGCCACCTCAACCCTGAAGAATCTGCACTTGGAAGGTTTCACGAAGAGCCCTACCTTGTGGAGGGCTACCATCACCGCTTTAAGGTCCCTGACATGTTGTTCCGGGGTGGGGGAATGAATCAGAATATTTTTAATATAGACAACGGCACAATAAAAATCAAATCACCCAGCACATCATTGATGAAGTTCTGAAAGGTTGCCGGGTTCATTCTTTATTCCAAAGGGCATCACTCTATATTGGAAGTGGCCACAGTGAGTGCGGATAGTTGTAAGCCACTCCTGTCCCCTTGCCACCTTCACATTATTAAAAGCATTCACCAGGTTCAACTTTAAAAAATGCGGGCCTTAGTGATAGCCTGAGGATGGTCTGCTCCAAGAGCAGGGGGTACGGATTGGGGATAGTAATGTTGTTGAGATGGCTATAGTCAACACATGAGTTCAGGGAGACATCTGATTTTCTAGCGAAAACTATGGGGGAGGCGACAGGGGAAGATTTCTTAATCAGCCACCCCTTCTCTTGCATCTTATCTAGCCGAATCCCCAAAGCCTTACCACTCTTTTTCAGTGTAGGGGTAGTTGGGGCAGTTGATTTTGACCATGTCAACCATCAAATAAAAATAGTAGATTGTATTTGGAATGTAGGGGAAGCTTAGGTGCCAGTGAAATATCAAAGTTAGCCTTGTAAGGGGCTAGGTAGGAAGAGAAGTCTGAAGGGAGGTCTGTTGGAGCAGGGTCAGGAGTGGAGATTGAGCCAAGAGGGGTGCCAGGGGAAGAGTTACAAGCAGGGGAAACTCCCCATTCATCTTAAGGTTTGTAAATAACAAGGAGTTACTCAAAGGTTAATCCGGACCTGCTGGAAACACCAATAGCCCACCCACAGAATTTCAGGATAGAGAAAGTCCTGTACTTCTGAGAAGTGGTCACAAAACCTAAAGTTATGAACAGAAAAGTGTAAGAGGTGCTAGATACGGTAGGACTTCAGAGGCTCTGATGATGCTCCCAGGATAGATGAAGCTTTCTACATCAAAAGTCCAGGGAGCGTGCCACACAGACATCAATAAAGTTACCCGCCGCTCCCATGTTGAGGAGGGCTTGTACAATGATCTCACCTGTCTCTGAGGGGAATTAAACAGGAAATAAAAAAGTAGGCTTAATACTCTTTATTGGGTAGCACAAGAGAGAGGGCAGCAGAGGAAGGAACCTGACTCATCATAAAAAGAGATTGCTCAGGAGGTGCCGGGCTGGTTTGTTCCTGAGGTAAGAGAGTAACTTCCTCCTTGCACCAATGGGAAGCAGGGGTTGATGCGTACACCTGCTATTCCTCTCCAGAGTGGGAGTAGGGGTCATCCAGGTGGACAATAGCTCAGCGAAGAGCAGATTCTGAACCCTGGGGACCCAACAGGCCACCCTCTTGATAAAGGGTAGGGACAGTGGACGATGCAGGCAGGGGTTTCCCTAGAGGGGAAATACCCAAGGTGGACAAAGATGAGGGGAAAAGTACCGCAAGCCTGTGGTACACTTCCCTTGACTGAGACTGCTGGCAGAGGGGGAAGGGTAGTATGTGGTACCTCAAGAGCTGCAACATCACGTATGAGGACATGGAAGGGTCTGGCACCAATTCAACGGGCCACTGAGAAAACGATTTCTAAGGACCCTGGGAGAAAGTCCATGATGCATGAGCAGCTGTGGTGGAGTCCTAGGCAACACAGAAGGCAGAGATAGCAGATTTTGGACGGGATTGGCACAGTGGAAGCCAGGACCATAAATGCTTCAATCAGGGGGGTAGGTCCATAGTTGACTGCCCCAATGTAAAGAGATGGAAGAGGCGATCTGGTCTTGACACAGAAAATTGGACCGCTGATGTGACCAGCTAAAGCAGAGGGATAGGGTTGCAAAATTTGGCTGCAGAGCAGAGCACCGCCCCTAACCAGCAGCGGGCATCCTCATTTTGGGGTGTCAAGTAGAGCAACTTTCTGCTGGGCATCAGAGGGGGCAGGGATTACCCGCTATTGGCAGTAAAGCACACCTGCAGATCCGCCAAGGCACCCAGGACTTTGTCAGCCACCTCATCAGAAGGGATAGGGAAGACCACCATCCCTATCATGTTAACTGAAGGTGTGATACTCGTCGCCAGGGCTCAGTGGGATAGAGACCTGTTTATCAAAGCCTGTCAGCAAGCTCAGGAGAACAAGGCATCTGACGAACAAGAAAAGACCAGGTTGCAAAGGGACTGAACATTCAGAGTGAATGCGTAGGCCAACGCTTTGCCAGTGCCAGCAAAGAGGGTGGAGAAGGCCGAGATAACAGGTCAGTTCATTATGTCATGGATTTAGCTGATAAGAATTAGACTAAGCTCCCAATTTAATGCTGAGCACCCAGTGGAGAGCCCATAATGACATGGGCACGGTGGTCCAAGTGACTTGTATAAGTGGAGTTGTATTGGGGATGTAATGGAAGCAAAAGTTCAATAACGTACCAAAGGCCCTCAAGGCAAACCAAATGGTTGCAATGGGGGCAACTGCAAGTCTTGCTAAGGAAACCCTCAAGGGCGGGGGAGGCAGGGAGGACAACAACTCCTCCATGGTTTGTGGTTGCTGGCCTTTAGAATCAAAAGGATAAGATTGTGAGCCAACAAGGGGCAGCATAAGGCCCGCATCATCACTGGTTAGAGCAGGGGAAGAATGAGGACCATGCAGAACGTCAGGGCCAAGCTCTCCATGAATGGGGCGGTCCAAATCCTACAGGCAAGCGGGAATATTGGCTGATGGATCAGGTAGGGGTCCCAACTCCGCGGGTGGTGAAGCAGGCCCACTCTGGCGCTGCTCCGACAGGGGAGCAGCTTCCAGGAAGCCAACAGCAGACTGGACCAATGGGTTTGCATATAGTGATGCGCAATAATGGATGAGGAAGAACTTTCGCCAATAGGGGTGAGCGGTCTATTAAATTCATGATGCAGCACTAGTTGGTGGGGGCAATTGACTGGATAATCCAGTCAGCGAGCATTGGTTGGAGGACAGCCCAGCAGCATGCTTCACTGGATCATTCGGCAGAGTTTTTTTTATAAATAAAGTAGGCTGTATAAAGGCCGCAACAAGCTGAGTGGTGTAGACAAGGTTTATTGGGCGCAAAGCATGGGGTAGTAAGATAATGAACTGACAACAATCCCTGGGAAGGCGTTTTCATAAAAATTAGAAAAATTACTTAAAGGAAGTATTATGGGATTGGTCAGTTTGGGGGTTAGCGATGGGATCTGGTTAGTTGGTTGGGAGGGGGAGGGGGGGGTGCTCAAGGTCGTGACAAAAAGTGAATAATTTTATAAAATTTCCAACATTTTTGGACCCAAGTCAGGTCGTTGGTGCCAATCTAGGCCCAAACCATCTGAGTCAGCCTGCTCACATGATTCAGATTTTGCAGATTCATACCAGGTGCTGTGGCAGCTGGGCTGGATTATTTAAAACCTGAACCAAACTCTCAAGTGGGATATTTTCATGATCTGAACTTCCTTGATCTATCCCAGAGAGTTTAGGCAACTTGTCCAAGATTCTTGATGCCTGGTCTGAGATCTGAATCGTGCCCATTTTTATTTTTAGTGCTGGCCAGTCCAGACCAGCACCATAGGTCAGAATTTGCAGACTGGGCCCCGAGGTTGCCACAGGCAATTTCCTCAAAATTTTGGCATATTTTACCTGGGGAGTGAAGAGTCCCAGGGGCCTGCCCATGGCCCCTGGCTTTCATGAACTCTCTTCAGAACACTTCTATCAACCTCAACTGGGTGATAAGGGGTGAAGAGGTGGGAACAGAGTATCCTTGGTGGGAAAAGCGGTCACCCAGCACTCATCTACAACGTGTGCCAAGTCACTCAACTGTGACAGGGGGTCCACTTGGGCCTAAGCCCCTTTTTGTACAAAAGGGGTTCTGCTCCCTATCCAGGTGTAGGAGCTGGTCTTTAGGACTTATACCTCGCATATTAGATGCATCCTCTTAACCTATGAAAAGTCACACTGTCCATAGGCTAGTAAAATATTTGTTCATGCTTTATGCTTCTGTGACCATTTCTCAACTCTTCATGATTTTTGTACTATGATCCTTTGTGTAGGTTGGTGGCGACATCAACAAATTAACATCGTTAGATTTTACCATCCTTTCCTTTACCAACAATGATCTCAATGGAAAATACCCACTAAATAATACCCTTTTTCCTAAGACCTCCTTGAGCTCTATCTTACCTCCAGACCCTCCCTATGGATTTTGCTTCAGATTTCTCATCAATTCTCATCACATGCAAAGAAGTATTTGACATTAGCCTATCTACTAGTCTCCCACCACATTCAGAGTATGACCCAACATTCAACTGAAAGTGCACCTCGTCAATATAAACTGCACAATATACTCTCACACAGAGGAAGAGGACGAAGCCTTGAATGTATGGCTTGAAGATATAATGGCGAAAGTTTGGATTGTTATGGCCTCTCTCCCGTGGTACCATGTTGTCTTGCGTAGAAGGCAGATAGGACTATGCGACTCTGTTTTGATTATGGGCATGTCTATAACGTGACAGTTCTAAACCCCCACCCTCCGCTGGAACAATTTGTATCCTAAGCAATTACCAAGTCGCGGGTCTTTATCTATTTGAGGCAAGCTGACCAGGGGACAGACATTACCGAAACTAAAACTAACTAAAAACTAAAATAAACTACTTGGTTCAAACAAAACGCCTTAATGAGCGGATTGAATGAATGAATTAAAAAACAACCAACAAGATGAGCAGCGGAAACCGCTTATCCCTCCATGGCGGAAGGGGAGGGAGGTTGGAAACTCATCTTTGGCAGCCTCTTCTTCAGCAGCTTCTTCCTCCCATATTAGAGTGCATGTCACGGCCAACAGTAATGGCGTTTGGGCATCTGCGGCATGGGGGTTCAATATCACTGATTTGGAATTTCATGGAAATTGCCAGCTAGATAAATGGCACTGAGATATTTGGTTAGAGCTTTTTCAGCTTTGATGCGGGCGTCTGGGAATTTAATGAATGTGGCAATGTTGTTTCAGGTTATTTTTGCTTTTGGTTTCCGTGCTATAGTTGTTACATTCAGGATATCACTGTTTGCATTTTTGTATAGCTGGTTCACCATGATTTCACTTTTTGGGTGAGGTTTGAGGGGATAACAGGAGGTGGAATTCCTCCTGTGAGCATAGCTACTGATTCAGTGACATCTTTATGCAGGGGATGACAATCTGGTGTTGCAGCTGCTTTGACTGCAAGATGGTGATCACTGCAAAATGATTCAGCATTTGGCTGTGGGGTATAAAGTCAAGGGGTGTACCTGGCATCCCATTCTGCATTAATGAACTGCTCGATTTGCAGAGATGGTTCTTCAATGAGCTTACCTAATTTTCCAATTTCAGCCAATAATTCCCATGGGTTTTGGTTAAATTGTATTGGGGAATCAGCGTGCACTTGAGGTTTGGTTGAATTATTTGAGGAAGCATGGTATTGAACTGGGACACAATCTGATGCTTGATTGGTGGAATTATTTATGGCATTGGGGTGAGGAGGAGGCTGATTGGTGGCTGCAGGTGCAGCTGCAGCAATAGGCTTTGGGGGTGGGGGAGGTAGGATTGTGCCCCATACTGGAAATTGTACAGGGTAGGCAGCAGATTGGAGTTCAGTGAATGAGTCATCTGATCCGCTGGAAGTGGTTGAGGAGGGGCACTTGCGTTTTGAGTGGTCTAACTCAAAACATGATGTACAGATCATCCGCCTGCCCTCGATGCGGGCCCAAAACGGATGGTCAGGCGCTGAGGGAATAATGGTGCATGTCAGAGTTAACATCACGATTTTATTGAATTCAGGACTGATCATGGCATATGCACGAGGCCCAGCAAGTCGTGTGGCCCCATTTGGGACCACAAATTGTAAGATGGGGTTGGAGCCATAGGCTGCTAAACCGTCCATCAGCTCCTGGTGAAGCACTTCAGGGGGAGGTGGGTGGGCAAGCCAGAAAACTGAACCACCAAAGTGGTGTCCACTGGGAGCTGAGTCCGAGTTGTGGGGAGAGGGGTGCCCTGGAATACCAGGGGCACAGTTGCTGCAGTGGCAGCATCAGCTTTGCAGGTGAAGCCGAGGTTAAAATACCCCTTGTAGGGGTGGAAATCAATAAAACTGAAGGGTGTCATCACCGCCTGTGCTATTTCAATAATGGCTTGGTCATGGTATGGGAATAGTTTCCCATATTTGACCCTTAGGCCATAGCGCATGTTGCTCCAGGGGAGCACTAGGGGGCAGCGTGGTACTGCTTGGGTACGAGCAAGGTGGCCACCTAGGTCCTTGGGCGGAATGAATCGTCCCATAGGTCTGGAATGACTGGGTGAACCAGTCCTAGCGCGTTTTCCTGCCAGACAGAAAATGGCGGGGGGAGTTTTGCCGCTTCCCCATGATGGAGCAGCCGGTGGTAAATCTGAGGACATCAGAGCAAAACTACAATGGGCGAATTCAATTTGTTTTATAAATTCATGTAATTTTGCTCAGAAAGTTACGCTGAGTGGAAAGAGAGAAGTCACGGACTTTTATAAACTAAATTTGGTAAATGATTTCAATCAAGTAAGAGTGAAGCATGAACAAGAGTGTCTCACTACAATACGCAAAAAGTGGGTAATCCTTAAGTTTAAAGGGATGCCATTTGTAAAAGAAAACTCCAGCAACCTTTCTGCGCTTAATAGATGATTTCCTGTGTATCTACGCTTCTCCTGCGCAGTTGGCTTCAATTCTAACATCATAAATCATTCGTCCACTTATGGCAGCATGCCAAAGATCTAGAAACAGTTATGGCGGCCATTCACAAGGTGGAGCTCTTTGTGTACCCCTCTAGATGGATATCTTTTGTAAGGAGGTAACTTTTCAAGGGAGCCTGGTTTAATAATGACAATGCATTCCCTTATGTAAGTTGAAATCAATATAATTCTGACAGTCCTACTACCAAAAAACTACTTCAAAGATTCCAGGGCTAGTATATTATTCAAGAAGATTTCTCCCACTTTTTCACATCTGGCAGCTCCTTTGATCTCCCTGACTGGCAAGAATACCACGTTAATATTGACACCTGAATTCCAACAAGCTTTTAACTATAACGAGGAGGTTTTCTTAACACGCCTATCCTCAGGCACGCTGACACGTCTAAGCCTTCATTGTGGCTTGTGATGCGTCTTCAGTTGTTGTAGGTGCTTTTCTACTATAAGAGCGTGATGTTGATGAGCATCCAGTTGCTTATTTTTCTCATAAAGTCTTAGCCACTGAGCAGGCCTGGGCAATCTACGATAAGGAGTTGGAATTAGTGTCTTAATCACTAACTCACAGGAGCTACCTACTTCAAGGCGCCCATCATGAGATCACTGTGCGCACTAGCCACCATTACTAGATATATTATAGAAAACCCCAGAAGCTCGCCTATTGTCAAGCCTGCACTACCGTGATATATGAAAATTTTAACTTCAGATAAGATTTTGTGACGGGGCCTTGAATGGCTTGCCAGACATAGTGAGTAAAAACCTGGCATGAACCAAAGCATAGATGAGCTTCCTGTTCCAACAACTGTTGTCCCTACCTCTCAAATTTTGACACTAGCTCCCCTTTCCGTCTACTCTGCCATTTTTTCACCAGATGCTCCCATTCTTGACCAAGTACTCGCTTCCCAGTTGGACTCCTCAGAAGGTATCAAGTTTTATGAGGACGTGAAATATATAGCTCATAAGCATACTCTCTATGCCCTCAAGGGTAAAGAAACTTTCTTCAGAAATCGAGTTTGGGATCCTTCTGCTTTTTGTGTACAACATATTCAAAACAGCATGTTCCCCCAACTACGGGGCATCCCCAGTCAAAAAAAGTTTGTGGAAGAGATTAACTGACCTATAACTGACCATAATCTATAATGGAGATCCCTGAATGGATTTCCCATTATGTAGTGTGTGCATATTCCAAATATGATTGATCTGAGAAAATGACCTTTTGGACCCACTGCAACAGGCAGAGGACATCAGGACCTCAGTATCCGTAATTTTTTTAGATGAGTTTATTTCTTCTAGGGGATATGATATGATCATGGTGGTGGTTGATCGCTTCACAAAATTTGCACTCTTCATCCCTTGAAACACAAAAATTACTTTTGAAGAGATGACGGCACTCTTTATGGCTAATATTCCCTATGTTTGGACTCCTTTGGGATATATTGAGTGACCATGGTCTCCAAATTTACTTCCCAATTCTGGAGTTCTCTCCTTGAATTCTTCAAGACTAAACTTTGTAGGTCTACGAATATCACCCCCAATCAGATGGTCAAACTGAGAGAAATAACCAAAGCCTGAAGCAGTACCTCAGCTGTTATGCTTCTGAAAGTCATGACACTTGGGCATCTGATTTTTCCTTGGCGCATCTTGCATACAATAACGCCATATGCCTCCAATAGCTTTTCCGTTTTTGAGTTCTTAGTGAGTTCCAATCACTGATTAAATATTAGTACCAGCCCCACTTTTACTATTTTAGCTTTAGAGGAAAGCCAGAATCATATCTGCGAAACATATAATCTTGTGTCTGAGCATCACTCAAAGTGGTCGATGATTACAAGAAATTTTCAGACTGAAAACGCCACCCAGGATATGAGCACAATGAAAGTTCCTTTTTAATGTTGGACACGTTCACCTGGAAATTTAGGTTACTTTACATATGGTAGCATGCAAACTCTCTGGGACCATTGTGGTGTTGAAGGATTTAGTAAATGGTGCCTTCCATAGTTAGGATCCTTCTCATTGTAAAAGGCATAACATGTTACATGTAACCCATTTGTCTAAATTATAGAACTATATGCCTAAGTAGCCTAAACCTATCATAGTAGATGACTCCTATGAGGCAGAGTTAGAGGAAATCTTGGCCTACTGTAAATCACGTCGCTCAATCCAGTACCTGTTGGCTTAAAAGTGTTACCTTTCTTATGAAAATAGCTGGTTTAGTGAAAGAGATTACGCCAGCTGTAAAGAACCAGTGGAGGCCTTCTACACAACTCATCCTAATGCTCTCCACACTACTCAAAAGGTGGTGGCTCTTCTGGAAATTAAGCTCCCTGAAAGGCATAAAAATCATACCCTTGCTTATGACCCATGAGGTAACATGAACCCTGAGTCCAAAAGAAAGGAGAATGTGAATCCAGATGACCAGCCCCTACAGTTTTGTTAGAAAGCAATTCCTTCATAAGAGCAAAATGAGGCACAATCTCCCACTAAATCCTCTCTCTCAGATTAAAGACCTAGCTCCTGTGGTAGATGAGCGGTGGGTTACTGACCTGGTTCCAAAAGAACCTCCCTCTCTGCTCCATTTCTTCTGATCTGGAAAAAAGGATTAAATGGTTGTGAAGAGAGGTGGTTCAGTTTAGGGCCACCTAGAAGGACCCTCAGGTTTTACAAGTGTGGCATGGTCACTATTGCAATCCAAGGAATCGCCTCGCCTCACCCACATTCCCTGTGACCCCAAATTCGCTTGATAAATAAGATCAGGTTTTCTTAAAAGGTTAAGATTGTGGATAAAACCCGCGGAGAATGAATAACTCTTCCAATGATTATTCTTTTAATTATCTTAGTCATCAGGTTCCACAGACTGGTGCTTGGAACAGACCCATCCAGAAAATTCAGTCAAAGTTTGGTAGCATTTTACTCAATTTCTACCTGATCAGATGGACATGTTAACAAAAAAATTGTGCCCCCATCTGAGACCTCTGAAGCCTTCTCCCCCCATCAAACCATCACACAAAGCCTACACTTTGTAATTAAGGTGGTCAAGAAGAGGCTTTGTCGTCTCTAAATCTCTACGCTCCCTTTACCTGCCCCACTATATAAGCAACCGCCCTTCTTAGGTAGGTTTTCAGTTCATTTATTAATTTTTTATAATTTTTATTTAAATCAAATAAGAATCTTTCCAGTAGTTTTCCACGGTGTCTAATCGCACACTTCGTCTTTTTCATATGAAAATTAATCTGGTATTTCCCTCTACAATTTACAAGATAGTTTAAACGTTTTTAGAGGAGGTATCACAATCTCTTTCTTTGGACTCTATTAATCTAGATATCCTCTGCTGTTCTACAGTAACTTGGCTTTAATCTTCTGGGCATTCCACAAATGTTTTTTAGTTTATTATACCCTTCTGATCCAATACAAATTTTCGCAATCCGCCCATTCTGAACTTTCTAAATATTCTAATATGTACAACATCAATATTAAACAGCCGTGAAGCTCTGAGGGGTTGTCGCTCTCCCTGCCTCTCCCACCTATAGGGGCTGCCCCAGTAAGACCCACATCATGCCCCACTACAGGCTTTTATGGCTTATTATGGGGCATTTAGTATGTTTTTGAGAAGATCGTCTACTCACTTTCTTTAGCGCTAGTGGTGCCCAACCCAAAAGGGGGAGCCACCACGCATTTTTAATTGCAAATGGGCTAAACTATGGGATATCATTAATGAAAAATGTCTAATATGGCACCTCAGCTAACAGCCTAGGAACTCTTATCAGAAGGTGAGGAAATTTTAGGGAAGCTTTTATCTGGCGTCCACTTTAGCTAACGGCCCATGGCATACAACATTGGGGTAAAAGCATCAGTAACTTGTGGCATAAGGAAGTATAACTGTGGGTTATCATTGTTAGTGAGGTTGCCAGAGTCCATTGCCTCAACGTATTGAGAAAGTTGATGCTCAGTGAAAGTGTGAGAGCAGACACATAAGTGAACAACTTGATGCGATGTCAGGTTTGGGAATAATTGGGATCAAACAGATAAGTTTAAGCCATGTCAATGCAAGTATGGCTCACACCAAAAGCAAGCTCCTTAAATTTCATATTTCGCATCCTCATCCAAATAATGGGGAAAATTTGGGATGGGAATACCCTCAACAAGGTACTCCATCGCCCCAAAAGTTTCTGGTGAAGTAAATTATTGGCAGTAGCATCTGCAGCCTCAACTGCCATTTTACTAATATTTATATAAACTAGAAAACTTTTTGTGCGTGAAAAAGGAAGTGATGTGGCTTTGGAGGGTCAACAAAAAGCTTCTCCAAAGTATAATCAGCTTCACATGGTACAGCCGTTCATTCTCATCAATCCATTTGAGAGCCTTGAATGGATTGGATTCATCCAGCGCCGGGACAACCACCAGAATTAGGGCAGTTTCAGGAGCTGATTGGCCACAAGCTGTTGACCATAGGAGTTCAGCTGAAACTTGGTGTTGGGTTTTTTGCCCATATTCCCAGCCTGCTAGATTACCTGGTGTTGCTAGAGAAAAGTTCACTAAAGTAAAGTGAATCAGAAATTGGTTGGCCCAAATTTTGGAGGAACTAAGTTTGGGGTTTTTGGGCTATTCACCTGGTCATATACATTGGGGATTGATCCAGATGAATACCTAATATCTCATCAGGCGGAGCAGCTGACAAAATAGGGGCATCTGATAGTGATTAACTATCAGGTGTACTTATTGGGATCAGTTGGATTTCATCACTGAAAGATTAAAAAATGAGTAGTTAGTTGCGAGGTGAGTGATGTCATCTGCAACTAGTAAATTGATTGGTTGGTGAAGTGACCTTCCAAAACTGGTAAAAAGTCCCATTAACTAAGCTGGTCGCTAACCAATTATGGTTGGTTTGCTTGGATCAAGAGGAAAATGTTAGGGACACATTTCCGACTCTTTCCATTTGAGGTCTCAAGGATGTCCAACGACGGAATCCTAGTCAGGATGGGGAAGACCATTGCTGCCAAGACGAAGAAGGGTGATTCAATGGCAATGGCTGCCGTTTCATCAAAGAGGTGTCAACTGAGGGTTAGACGGCCAAATCCCCGTATAAATTCCCTAGGATTCACTATAATAAAAAAACAACTATAACTACAAACATAAATATTACTACAAAAAACATTATTAGTTTTATTGTAAATTTGGTTATAGTTAGACTATCAGCATCCAGTGTGAAGTTCCATATCAAGGATATTATTTCATAAGGCAATAATTGGAAGACTCTCAGAGAGAAGAGTAGAGATCCGAGTGGGGATTTAGAGACAAAGAGATCCACAACTAGGGGATAGCTGCCGACTGTGTGTTGGGCTGAAGGAGACTATCATCAGAGGATCTTGACAAAGATTGAGTGAGCAGTAATAAAGGGAATGAATACTACAAATATTACTTGAGGTATTTAATCAGAAGTACTGGCCAAAGCGTTGGGCCTGATAATAGCTCTAACTCAACTATGGATAATAGTCTCCATACTATTATCAGATAATATATTCTTTATAACGCGAGGTGCACAAGGAAATTGAACCTGTGCAGTAAAAATGTTACTGGGTTGATGACCGATAATCAACCAAGAGTAAATTTTTACAAGTTGGTGCTCACTAAAGGGGTAGTTGAGTAGAAGAATCTATCAATTATGTCGTATAAAGAAGAGATGTGCAAGTTGTGGACTGAGATCGCCACAGTGAATCAGAATGCCTTAAACTCTGTGGACCATAAGGAGTTCGCGGCCTTGGAAGAACGAGTAACCAAGGTGGAGGAAGGAGTTGAAAAAGTAGCTAACTTTGGGAATGAGTTACTCAGCAAATTAAACTTTTTAAAGAGGAAAGAAGGAGACCTCTTCCAAGAAGTCCAATTTCTGAAAATGGAACGTGAAGTGAATCACGTTCTTTTGAGAAAGTTTGGTGCGGACATTGAGAAATTGATAAAAGAAGTAGAGGATTTGAAAGCCCACAGATGTGCATGTAAGCCTGATATGGCCAGTGATGCCAAAGAGGGAAGTCCTCAGACAATACTTGGGAAGATGAACACCCCAAGAAATATGCTGCCCGCATTCAATGCTATTTCAGAGATGATGCCCGAAGTCACTCTACAATTGAGCTGAGTAGCCAAACTGAGAGAATCAGTCTGAAATGACTTGGAGGAATTCAGAGCAACACCTAAATTGCCCACATTCCATAAGGATAATGCCCCAGCGTTTTTCTGACTATTTGACATGACCATGAATGGATACAGGGATTGTCAGAAGGCGTTGATGGTCATAAACTGTTTGGACACAAACTGCCAGAACCTAGTGTTACCCCACTTGAAGGGGAACAGCTGGTCCTATGCTGAGGCTAAAGCAGCCATAATGAAGGAGTTTGGGAGTCCAAACCATATGTCAAAATGCAAGCAAGAATTTATGGGAATTCAATTCTGTAAAGTTGAGTCTCTTGCAAGCTTCACAGATTGAATTTTACCAGGAGTCGCAGATCCTGGCTGGAGCGAAGGTGTTGGATGACTATGATGTAAGATTTTCTTTGCAAGCAGCCCTTTGGCCCTATCGCAATTTGCATTTAATGATGTCTACTGTATTCACAACCAAAATAAATATTTTGCAAAAATGGTAGATAACCTGAAGGTTCTGGGAGCAACATTCGATGCCCTGAATAGAAGCTTCAAGTCCAATCCAGTCCAAAATCTGAATCCCACAAAGGGAAGCGAAGGAGCAAAGGAGACTTTTAACTGAACTGTGCTGGGAAATAAGCCTGAGTATATCAAATGGTTAAATAAGAAAGAAAAGGTCTGCTTTCAGTGTGGCGGGAAAGGGCATTTCGCCGCACACTGCAAAAATCCAAAGGATCAAATTAACGTGGTCCAGGCTAAAGAGTTAGCAGTAGTCAAAAATTTGGGAAAAGGTCCCACTGCCTAAACAAGGAACAGTCTAGAGCGGTGGAGAAACCTGTTCCTCCCAATATCATAAATGAAGAGATAGATATTAGCGATCTATTCATAGATAATGAGCAAGATCAGCTATATCTAGTGGTCAACATGGATATAAACGCTGTGACCAGAGCTGGAGCAAAGAAAATTGACCCCAAGATAGTTCAGGAAGTTGCCTGGCCGTATGCCCAACAACTGGTGGAGAAGATTTGGGCCGCCGAGAATCCTGATAAGTTAACTGATGTTTGTATAGATGAGGCCAATTAGTTGATTCCCTTGGCGCGATTAAGGAATTGTTTCCTGAATTATCGGCACAGATTATTCATACCCTAGATTTGGCTAATAATGCTGCAATTCACTCAGTAAATAGTCTATTACAATACTCTGAGTGTACATATATAGATATTCAAGTGAATTGAGTGAGGGTACGGGCGATAGTCAACAGCGGAACACCCATCAATATTGTGTTGACCAAGCTGGTGAAGAAGATGAAGATCTCTCTGGACTTGGAGCACAAGAAAGAATATGGAACAGCTGGGCTGAACACCACCATTTCTTGTGGAGCATATAGTGTACTGCCACTATGACTCAGATTGTTGGTGGTATCCGCGCCAAGCAAAAGTTTTGGTGAACCAAAACTATGATATTCTGATTGGAACGGAGCTTCTGCGGAAGTGCGGAGTTAAATGTAACTTCAAGGATAATACGTTGACCATCCTGGGTCAGATGTTACCACTAGTATACCAGAAGGAAGGTGAAGTTCCCTTGAACTGGAGAAATAACTTCATTAATCTGATATACAATGATGGCATTGTAAAGATTCAATACCAATTAGTTGGTAGAAAGTGACAAGAGATGCCAGCAGAAATCCTAGAAAACTGGGGAACTTTCTTAAGGATCAAGAAGGAGAGAACCATACCAGCCAGATCGCAGATGATAGTTGACACAGGGTTAACTTTAGAGATTCCGGAGCTGTTGTATGGAGAAGTCAGAAGCCCCTGGAAGAGGTCCAGAGTGGAGCCATGGGTGGCTCCCAGGATAATCATTCTGGGCTATGGAGAAATACGAGCTCTCTTGGCGAATTTAAGTGAAAAACCATGAAGATCAAGAGGAATCAATCATTGCGTTTATTCATTTAATCCTGATGGAAGAACTGAGACGATTCCATGATTTTGGGTCTCTTGAGGAAATGGGATTACTGGCTGGGGCGGCTGAAAGCATCAACCTATTAGTTGATAGGGAGCAGCTCGCAGATCTGCCATAAGGGCAGAAGGAGGAGGTGCTCGAATTATTTGAGAAATATTGGGAAGTATTTGCTCAGGATGTCCACGATTTGGGATTCGCACAAGGCGTAATTCATAAGGTCGACACTGGGGAAAATCTACTGATAAGAATGAGACTGATCCAAAGATTGAAAGCCACCGAAGTGGTAGTGGAAGATGAGATCAGCAAACTAGTGAAGCATGGGCTCCTAGTTCCGTTGTCAAGTCCCTGGGCAAGTCTGATTCTGATTGTAAAAAAAGATGGATCAAATTGGGTAGTAATTGACTATCACTGGCTGAACAATGTTACAAAGAAGGATTTGTATCCCCTACCAAGGATCGACAATGCACTAGATTGATTAGGAGAAGCGAAGTATTTCTCCACGATGGACCTAATCTTGGGATACTGGCAGATCAACTTTCCAGAAGAAGACCAAGAAAAATGTGCGATTATCACCACACAGGGGTTATACCAGCCGACGATGATGCCCCCCATGTCTTTGCGATGCGCCTGCGACATTTCAGAGGGCCATGGATGCAATATTGAGCGACCTGAAGTTGTCATGCATCCTGGTATATCTGGATGATATCAATGTGTTCAGTAGAACGTTTACTGATCACCTCCATCACTTGGAAGAAGTTTTTAAGAGACTGTCCGCGGATAACCTGAAGATCAAGCCATGGAAGTGCCACTTCTTCAAAAGGAGCTGGAATACTTGGGATTTGTGATTAACGCAAATGGATTGCAGCTGCAACCCCAGAAAATAGCAGAAATTGAGCGCATGGCTGTTCCAAAGAGTGTCCAAGACATCCAAGTATTCCTTGGGATGGTCAGATACTACAAAAGATTTATTTGGGACTTCACCCAAATAGCTGAGCCTTTGTTTCATTTACTAAAGGATCAAAAAAAGGATTAATATGGAATGAAGAGGCCCAAAACTCTTTCAATGAGTTATGCCGGTACCTGATATTTTCGCTGATTCTGAAATATCCAAATTTCAATCTTGAGTTTATTATTCACACTGATGCTTTGTTGATGGCGATTGGCGCCATACTGAGCCAAGTAGATGAACTTGGGGATGAACATCCAGTGGCGTATGTGAGCCGGACACTCTCAGTTGCTGAGAGGAATTAAACCGTGACTGAGCATGAATGCCTTGCGGTCATTAATGCCTGTAAGCAGTTTTGGGTGTATGTCCATGGAATGCACTTTAAGGTGGTGACGGACCACTCTTTGCTGCATTGGCTGCACAATTTATGGGAACCTGAAGGACAACTGGCCCAATGGGCACTTAAGCTTCAGGCTTATGATTATGAGATAGTCCACTGAGCGGGGGCTTCTCACCAGAATGTGGATGGCTTATCGCAGTTACCAATGGTCCAGTTGGTATATCCGCAGGCAGATGAGCTAATCCAGAGAATGGTCGAAGGAAGAATTGAGGATGAGCCTTGAGAAACCCAAGGTTCGCTTTGAAAAGTGATGGAAAACACTGAGATCATGGATGGAAAAGTATTCAAGATGATGAATGGGAAACAATTATTATTCCCGAAACCATTAGAAAGAGCAGCAATAGTTCAAACAGCTCATAAGGTTGTTAGGCACAAAGGCCTGAGAAAAAGAACCGACCATATTTGCCAGTATTATTATTGGGAATCGATTAACTACAATGTCGCGGATCATCTGGCTTGTTGCATGGAGTACCAACTGCATAAACCACACAAGAATACAACCAGATACCAACTAGTCTGACCTGGATTTGCATGGCACACGGTGTCCATTGATGTGATGGGACCACTGGTGATGAGCACAGGAGGAGTCAAATAAATCATAGTAGCTATTGACCATCTGACAAGATGGGTCAAAATGAAAGCCCTAACCATAGTTGATGCTACCAGTACTGCGAGATTCATCCTGGATCAAGTAGTATACCAGCATGGATGTCCACAAGTCCTATTGAGTGACAATGGGACCAACTTCACATCTCATGTGATCTCAAGGCTAAAAAAATAATGGAGATTTGGGGAGTTGTGTCAGTACCATACCAGCTGGAGACAAACGGACTGGTAGAATGGGTCAATGGGATGCTGGCCGCGATGCTGAGGAAGCTAGTTTCAGGGAGAACTTCTGCGTGGGGAACATACCTGAGTTCGGTGATGTTTGCCTATAATATTAGTCATCATATGGCGACGGGAAAGACGCCTTTTGAATTACTGTACAGGAGGAAGGCCGCGTTGCCACCAATATTATATTCAGTAGTAGATCTTATGTCAGGGATGAGTACCAAACAATACCTGAACTGACTGATGAGTATCCTGATCAATATGCAATTGGAAGCATTTGATACAACCTTGAAGAAAAGAATATGAGCAAAATTGACGGATGATAAGAACTGACTGCCATTATAAGAATAACGAATAGGAGAAAGAGTCGCCTATTGTGATATGCATGGTTTTGGACAAAGAAACAAAATTGGATGCATTATGGTCAGGTCTGTTTGAAGTAATTGCCAAGACGGCGACCAATGCTTATCCCTCAAGAATCTCTTGGATGGAATAGTAGTAAATCAAGTCCACGCTAATTATCCAAAGTGTTGGATCAAAGAAAAAAATAATTGGGTTCGAAAAGGACTGATGAATCATTAAGTTGGTCATGTCCTGATGATTAGGTCAAGTCTGAAAAAAGGACCTCTGAGCCAATCTAGTTTGTTAAGTCCGAAAAAGGACCTCTGAACCATAGAAAAGTAATAGTTCTAAGTTCCCAGGATCCAGTTTGGGGGAAAAGATGGAATTCTGAACCAAAACAAGGTCAAGTCACATTGAAAAAAAGAGAGAGAATAAAAATAAACAATATTTATAAAAGACTTGGGAAAAAAGATTTTAAATTCATAGAAAAAAAGCTGATATATTTTTTTATAATTTTCTTGTTATTGATTTGTCCTCAGTACGGGGATGATTCTGCCTATGTCACCTCTTGGGGGAGAAGATAGATTTTGGTAGGAAGAAATAGCCCATCAAAATTGATATGCAATCGGACACCTGCAAGGGTGAGACCTACATGAAACCACATTCTTTGAGCGGACGCTGAGCCCTGAGAAAACGCGACTAGGGGAAGGGAAATTGATATGTCAGAAGAAGCCAATTGCAAAACCTTGGAGCGGGGAGGAAAACTGCAATATAGGAAGAAGCAATTGGCGAATAACCCCAAGTAATCCTGATAAGGAACCAGCGCCAGAATATTTGTCTTAAGTGCCTTCTGACAGGCCTCATCAAGAACACCAGACATGTGAGCTGGCAGAAAAAAGGAATACTTGATGGGGGTTGTTAAATCATGCCCCCAATTAATACAATCAATGGAAGATAGCGATGAGAAGCTCCCGAGAAGAGGTAGTTGTGTAAAGAGCGGATTGCAACTTGTAAACGATGACTACAGGCTTCATAGAAGCTGAAGCTGAATGACCAATGGAAGCCAGGCGAGTCTGGAAGCTTTGTCGACCAACTTTGAAGAACTTGGCCAGCAAAGTGGAGAGCATAAGAGGCAGTATCCCAATCCAGAAGGTTGTCCAGATCAGAGGGATTCAGTGCTAATGTCAATGCCTCGCTGACTTGCGCCTGAAGTTCAGCATAGGGGAGCTCAAAATATATGCTGTTCCCAATTAAAAGCTCAGAAACCAGCACAGCGGGCTTGTAGAATTGACTGAATTAGAAGAGGAACTCAGGGTGCAAGTCCGACCTGGCCAAGAATGAATGATCCAAAGCAACCAGCATGACCTCCAGAGCATTGACAATGATGTTTGGAGCATCAGCAAAAGGAGCCAAATCCAGGAGGGTTTTAAAGTCCAACTTGGGGATTGACTGCAAGGGAAGATCAGCAGAGAGTTGTTCAAAATGATGGCATTCCTGGTTTCAGAGGGATTGGTTACCATTTCCGGTAATTCAATGGAAGGACTAGCTGCTTGCGCTAGACTAGGCTTATGAGTCCTGGAGGGACCATAGAAGAGGTTCCGTTGAGCATCCCAACTAATTTGCTGGAAGAGGCGGAGGTCAAGATCTGACAAGCTGTTAAGAAGCTGTTGGTAGTGGGATTCCAAGTTCAACATATGAGCAGGACTAGAGGGGGATGTCAAACTTATATTGAAGTTGACATTATGCACTCTATAATCCATTAGGCTCCAATTCAGGAAATTAATTTTTAAAAATAAAATGAAATAAGCTTTCTGAGGGAAGAATTAAGAATGACTTACAGCCAAGAGGTTATGAGCAAAATAATGAGGGTGAATAGAAATAAGTATTCTTAATCAAGCCGCAAAATGAACTTTGATGGCAAGAGTCTCCTGTCTAGGATGAGGAGAGGATCAGCAATTCAAGGATGCCGGACCAAGAATCCTGAATATGACAGCGGGTCATATACCCTGATGGGGGAAAACTGGATCCCAGGAATAATATTAACATGAGTAAATCTATCAGCCCGGCATGACAAGAGGTCATGGGGACCGCGCTCTGAGTAGGCAGTAGTGAGGAGGAAGAGGAGGAATGCCGTATGCTGAAGGTCATCCCGAGCAGTGTTGAGTATTGATGAGTGTACTCTGCTTGAACCGATGAAGTATATGACCAGGTGTCCAAAGCGGTGTTCCCATGCCCCGGTCCTTTTTTTGCTGGAAATCTAGGCAAGAGGGGGGATGTGTTGGGATTCTTGCCCATATTTCCAACCTGCTAGATTACCTGGTGTTGCTAGAGAAAAATTCACTAAAGCAAAATGAATCAGAAATCGGTTGGCCCAAATTTCAGAGGAACTACGTTTGGGGGATATTGGGATTTTTGCCTGGTCATATCCATCTGGGATTGATCCGGATGAATACCTAATATCTCATTGGGCGGAGCGGCCAACAAAATAGGGGCATCTGATAGTGATTAAGTATCAGGTGTACTGATTGGGATCGGTCAGATTTCATCACTGACTGATTGAGAATGAGTAGTGAGTTGTGAGACAAGTGATGCCACCTGTAACTAGCAAATTGATTGGTTGGTGAAGTGACCTGCCATAATGGGTAAAAAGTCCCATTACCTAAGCAGGTCGCTAACCAATTATGGTTGGTTTTCCTGGATCAAGAGGAAAACGTTAGGTACACGTTTCTGACTCTTTCTGCTTGAAGTCTCGAGGATGTCCAATGATGGAATCCTAGCTAGGATGGGGAAGACCATCGCTGCTGAGATGAGGAAGGGTGATTAAATGGCAACGGCTGCCGTTTCATTGAAGAGGTGTCAACTGAGGGTAGATGGCCAAATCACCTATAAATTCCCTAGAATATACTATAATAAAAAAACAACTATTACTACAAACATAATTATTACTATGAAAAACATAATTAGTTTTATTTTAGATTCGGTTATAGTTAGACTATCAGCATCCAGTGTGAAGTTCCATCTCAAGGATACTATTGCAGAAGGCATTAATTGGAAGACTCTCAGAGAGAAGAGTAGATATCTGAGCGGGGATCTAGAGATGAAGAGAACCACAACTAGGGGATAGCTGCCGACTGTGTGTTGGGCCAAAGGAGACTGTCATCAGCGGATCTTGACGAAGATCAAGTGGACAGTAATAAAGGGAACAAAGCCCTATGAATACAACTTGAAGTAATCAATTGGAAGTACTGGCCAAAGTGTTGGGCTTGATAATAGTTCTAACTCAACTGTAGATAGTCTCCATACTATTATCAGATAATATATTCTTTACAATGTGAGGTGCACGAGGAAATTGAACCTGTGCAGTAAAAATGTTACTGGGTTGATGACTGATAATCAACCAAGAGTACATTTTTACACTTGGTTCAGCCATCGACTCAGAATTCCGTAATCCAGTCAAAATTATTGAAATTATAAATTTTTTTTGATAGGCTGCCCCTTATAGAGCAGCGCAAATTTGCCCTGAGGATAGGTTTAAGGATCGAGCCTATTCAAAAATTGGGAAAAGCGGCTGCTGGCCTAACACTTGAGATATATTAGCGGAAGCAGAAGAAGCAGAAACTGTGGGGCACTTAAGCTTTTTGTGGTCAAACTTAAAGAACAAGGGGAAAATGGCAAAGCTGTCTTTAACGTGCGCCCATAATGGGTGATCAGGGGAAGATCTGATCATAGTGCGTGAAGGAATTGCAAAATGGGTCTTGTGATGAAAAGAACAGATCATCACAAAGGCACAAGGCCCTGCCAGACAATCTGCTCATTTGGAACCATGAACTGCAACATGGGGTCTGCGCAGTAAATATAAGTCCATGGGAACGTACCCTCTGCGTGGGTCAGGCGATTTTCCCATTTCCTAATAAAAAGAGTCCAAAGAGGGCAGCTGTACCCCTCTTCACACAGGGCGACCTCGCTCATGTGGTAGATAAGCTCTGGGTAACAGGTTTCCCTCTGAAGATTCCTCCCCTAGTTCATGAGCTTGCCACTGCCGTGTTAGTCTGCTAAATAGAGGAAATCTGTGCAAAGATCATCAGAAATTATCATCCCCACAAGTGGGATAGATTTTATAAAGCTTGTGATGCCAAATTCTCGAAAACAAAATTGAAATGTCCAAAATAAGCAGGAATAAAGTCTGACGGGTGTGCAACTCATAGCCAGAAGGGGATAAGTAATAGTTTCTCAGTCAAAATTGCTGATGGCATTAAGCCATTGAGCATTATGGTTGCCAACTCTAAACTCCTTTCAAAATTGTCAGGCTTCGTCCCCAATGAGCATTTATACCATCAGGGACTGTTGCCAATGATTCAAAACCCTCATTACAAAAATCAGGATTAGCAATTGATGGTACCAATTTGTCTGAACAAACGCTCCAGTGACCGGGCATGGGTAGGTTGATCATCCCAAACACCATTTCTGACCTGTTGGGACTGCCCCTAATTGAGGTGGCCCTTGGAGATCTCCATTGCTCGATGGCCCATATGCTGTCACACTAACCATCATAAATGCATTAAAGCCTTGTATCAGGCATCTGTGTTCAAACAGATAGTGACTCACCCAACCAATTCCCTCAAGGTTGGTTAAGAGTGAAGTCATTATTTCCCCCTCCCTAGAAAATTCGTCAGTTTAGGTCGAAATTTGAGGGCCCTGATCCCTGATTTGACAAGCTACCAAATTGAACACTTATTAATCAGTTGCATCACACTGAGGAAATTGTTGGTCAATTTTCTTTATTTAACTTTTTAATAAAACTTCCTTTACCCAATTTTAGTTTTTTATTATGTTCAAATCTAAACCACACCTCCCACCTATATTTCAAAAACCCATGGGGCCTGTGGCTGTGTTCACCTGGTTCTTCGCTAAGTTTCTATGCAAAACTATGGCTTATATGCGCTCAGTGATGAAATTCCTTCCTGGTTTCATAACATTTGCGTAAGTAATAGTATGACTGGCATTCAGGATTTTCATTTGGTTGCTTTGGCACTTCACTTGGCAGGTTTTTTAAATTTAACTTGCTATCTTCCTGATTTTAAATGGCCAAACCTTCCATGAGTTCTTGCAGAGGCGTTTGGGGGAGAGATGGGAGGGCAGCCCAGTGAACTGGACCACCAAAGTGTCCTCATCTGGATGTCATGTTTGAACTGTGGGTAGGGGACTTTTTTAGAAATCAATTGCAGCTTGGCTGCTGCCACTGCATCAGCTTCAGAATGGAAGCTGAGATCTTAGTACCCTTAAAGGGGCAGAAGTCAATATAGATGGCAGGTTTAAAAAACTACTGTGGCCATCTTGATGATAGCTGCACTCACTTATGGGAAGAAATTCCCATATTTGACCCTGAGGTCAAAACGAAAATTTCTCTGTGGGGCACCAAAGGGCTCCAGAGCACCGCCTGTGAGCTTGCCAGGTGGTGGGCCAAGTCCTGAGAGGGGACATTGTTGGACATTTGACCTCTAGAATTAAAGATAAGAATGCTTTGGGTCAAAATCAGCTAAAAGGAGGAGATGTCAGACATTTACAAGTTTATGACAATAATAAAATCAATTTAAGCAATAAAATTTTATTGGCTAAAAGTCCCTGGCCAATTCTCAGTTGAACCAACAAATATGGGTAACACTGTTATGAATACTAAACGGGACTTTAGCACAAAGATGGGCAGTCAAATTGCCCTGACCACGTGAGGGAACCTGGGAGTCCATTGGAGGTTTCTCCCCCACCCCCATCCAGTTCCATTAAAAACCTATGCGGGGATTACCCCCTTTTATAGGCTTGGCGGAGGTCTCCCAAAGTGCAATAATTTTAGCTAATGGGAATTGACCAAAATATTAAATCGGAACCCCATGGGTACATATTGCCTAAAAATAATTCCCCATCCATTATTCAGCCAAAGTGAAGCAAGTTTTCTGAGCCTCAATAGGCTAGTCTCCCATACTTCCTATTTCAACCAGTCTAAAACATTCCTTAATTTATCATTTAATTTCTTTCAACCCTTGATACGGTTTAAAAACTGAATGGTCTGATATTGACAGGAAAGGTTTTTCCTTGCCCGCACTTGCACTAATAAAAACATATAAAACCAGCCTTTTGTTTTATTAGTGTTTTAGCTTTATAAAAAGAATTCATTTGTGGAACCCAGCGGCTACAAGCACCCGCGAGAAACAACTTTCTGGATTCCCATAGACATTGATTACCAGTTGCATTGGGAGTGCTAGTAGAGCCAGCGCAGGTGTACTTTTTGTGGCTGCCAAAAGATGACAGATGGCGGCGCATCACCACCCCATGCTGGGGAAGCAGGCGTCAATTGCATTGACATTGGTAAGTTTTGGCTCAAAAAAGTGATTGTTTCTTGTATTTTTGAAAATCCAATTTTGGCTTCAATTTAATTATCAAAGCAAAAGAAAGATCATTGTCTACTCACTTTACCTTATTAACAAACTTACACAAAAGTCATTAGTTCTGCTGAGATAAGGGTACTCTTAGCCATTCGCTGGTTGTTGAAACACCCAGCTCATATGGGCAGTCTTCTTTCAATTAGCATTAAGCCTGACAAGCACCAGACTGGCACAAAACATCAGTAAGTTGATGAAATTTCCAAGCTTTCAACCTTCATATTGGCTGCCAATATGGCAGATAGCCTCTATGAAAAGATGAAAGCCTGCAATATGATAACAAACCAGAAGGATCACAATGCTCAATGGACCAATTAATGAAGAACACTGCAGTGAAGTAAGGTAAACTCTATAAAAAATGGAAAAATGTTAATACATGATACCATGACTGACCAAGTGCGCCAATCTGATTATTAAAACTCACAAAGCCATAGACCATGGAGATTCAAAAAGGCATATGGTCATTTGAAAATAAAATTAAATGAGAAATAATACAATTAACTATTCATTAAGCCATTGGATGTTTGAGGTAGTACAAGCGGAAACACCATATCATAAGAGAACTTTGTATCAATTGGTCAATCAAAACTTCACTTTCCACATTCTATTAATTAAAGTCTGTAAGGCCACTGATTGCTATAAAGGCCAATTTTAATATTATGTTGTCCATCAATCACCTTAAAAAATGGGTCGTAATAAACTAATAAAAGACCTTGGGGACATGACGACCAACTTTATACCTTGGAGAATACTATTCATAAACACATATGCCCCAATCTCTTATGTCATACAAAAGTATAAACTTCACTTCCTAGATAATATACAAGATCAAAGACTTGATAAAGGTCCTTGGGGTCTCTTCAGTGCTCTATCATCCCAAAACAAATGTTATGGTGGAATGGGTCAATATAACTTTATTTTGCATCCTAATAGAATTGGCTCATTCAGACCATCCAGTTGAGATCTTCTCCTGCCTTCCGCTCTCTTTTCATATGATATTTCATTCCACTCAACCACAGGAAGATCTTTTCCAACTCCTGTATGATCGTCAACCTGCACTACCACAATCTTATATCCTGTGTTCATGGATAAGGTACGACCCCCAGTTGATACTTAGAGAACTTTTCACATGAGTTAATCTATCTCCCAGCCAAGGCTTATTCTAATGCTCTGGCCCACAAAATAAGATATAGAGAGTGCGACATCCAGAATCACTTTTGACCTGTCTCAGCATATAGGTGCAAGTGCTCATCTATGATAATCATGGGTTTGTCCAGGTGAATAAACTTAAACATATCTTTAAAGAGATGTTTGAGATCATAATGAAGACCTCAAACAACACATACACGCTCAAAGTCCCCAAAAAAAGATTATCAACAGTGTACATGCAAAATTTCTAAAGCGTTTCCAACAGGGTACTAAGCGCCAGACT
Organism: Massospora cicadina; assembly: GCA_022478985.1. Lineage (NCBI taxonomy): Eukaryota > Fungi > Entomophthoromycota > Entomophthoromycetes > Entomophthorales > Entomophthoraceae > Massospora > Massospora cicadina. The sequence continues at coordinate 285 of JAKSZP010009578.1, read as the reverse complement.
CCACCAACCAATAACCCTACACTGGCCAAAGTAAATTTACCAGTCTCCTATGCTTGGTCAAGGTGGGAAATGTTGAGATTTTGGTTTTACCAACCTTGGATAATGACCCCAGCCATAATACCCATAATGTCTTATAGACACACCACTACTTTTGTCATAATTATCTATTCCCTCAGAAGATTAATTTATATTGGAATTCTGCTTAATATCTTGTTAAGCATTAAATAGCTTGAAGCAAATAATTTATTAATTTATCATAAAAATTTGCTTCTAAGGATTGATCCC
>JAKSZP010009577.1:0-89268 GCA_022478985.1 Massospora cicadina | reverse complement strand
GGAATCTCAGCGAAGATTGGGTTGTATAGATTGAGGGAACAAATCCCTACAATCATGACATCACAAGTATTTAATTGGGAATACTGGCTGAGCGTTGGGCTGAGATATAAGAATTCATACTCAACTACAGATAATAGTTGTCATACTATTTTTGATCAATAAATTATTATACCATACAACACGACAAAGTGCACAAGGGAACTGAACCTGTGCAGTAAAAAGATTACTAGTGTTGTTTGCTGATAAATAACCACTCAAGTAAATTTTTACATACCCCTTCCTACACTATTATAGTTTCTTTAAGTGCCTGTATTAGGGTGCTGGGTATTTTTTTTTAGTTATTAATATTCTCAAATCGCCTGATAAACTTATTCAAAATTACAAAAGTTTCTATTAATTCTTTCTCCTTCAGCGAAGCTGCCAAGACCTATGCAGGGGCCCGCATATAAATCTAGGTTATGACGGCGGCCATCTCATAAAAAGTTTCTTTATTGCATTAAATAATGGATGGAACCAAAGATGAACTCTGGTGAGCTACAATATCACCAAAAGTTATAACTATGCTCCTGCTGGCTACATTTTTTCCATTTCACTTATGATACAAATTCCCTTATCCTCAACTAAGAACATGGTGAATAGAGCCTCACAACAGAGTGGAAGTTAGATAAGATTGCTGGTGGAAATGGGAACTTGGACGCATCTACAATCTCCCATTATTAATTGAACCACCCTGCTAATCTCATATTAGGACAAATATGAGCAATAGGCGCTGACGCAGCTTCCCCACCCACAGGCAATAACCTTATTTCCACCCAGAAAATGTTTGCAACGCTGCTTGCTGTGCTATGCTTAAATAATGGGTTGGGTGTGATGTTCATTGATTAATACTTTCTGTACTTGTTTCTTAGAAGTCCTTAAACCAGATCATAAAAGAGAAATGGCCTGCAAAGTTTGGATGCTGTTGTGGGTACTGAGGTCCCCCAATGGAAACCAAGTCCTTCCAAGGCATGTTTGATGTCTGATAGATAACTTAAGAAGATAGAAAACAGGAATTAGTGTATAAAGGTATCCTAATATAAAGTAAAGTTGATGAATAACTTCTTGAGGGTACCAGCGAGGGATCCATTGACTCTTTTTAATGTTTCCGATGGTTTAAGGTGTTTATGTGTCCATAAATTTCTGTATGAACCCAGTCAGGATCATCATCTTGCCTAATTTACAGGAGATAATTTTTATTGTACGTTTAAAAAATTAGGACTTTTGGGCATCATTTATGGTAAATATTTGATTGTATAAGAATTTCATGGTTACAGAAACATTGTATGTTATGATAGCAATTGATTCAACCCACTTAGTAAAGTGGTCAATTGCAATAATAATAACTAATTTTTTTAAGTCTTAGTAATATTGACATAACATCAATAGGACATTATTAGGGGGCAGTTGGCTGCACTGATGTAAAAGAAAACCTCTATTAATGTTATGTAGCTTATAGAGGGTATTTAAAGTTTAAGTAATTATTTTACATCACCCATCAAATCCTATCTGAATCCTCCCTTCAGGTACTGATGGCCTTCTGAAACTTTCCATGGACAATTTGGTTGTGAGCTAAAAAATAACTCTAAATCTACTCACAGGTCTAATGTAGGTTTCCTTTCCCTATAACTAGCTTAAGAAGTGTATATCTATTACTAGGTTTCTTTTATGCACTTTATGAGCACAGCGCAACCTCATTGGTTTCAACTCCCAATTTTTTTCTAGGACTCCTTTAAGATTGTAAGGTAATAGATTTAAGATCGGTGTATCCCCCCTTTAGGTTGGGACCACCTAGTGATAAAAAAAGTAAGGTAATAGATTTCAAGGTCTTCTAGGTGAAACACCAGTAATCTTGACAATATGTCAGCATTTAGATGTTTGTGGCATACTCAATGAATGATCTTGAACTCATACTTTTGAAGATGCATGGCCCTCATCCCATGCGTCTATCTAAATTTTGCACTACAATAGCCATTTCAGTAAGCATTATAAGTAAAATGCTTATACTGTATCTTATATACGTAGGATCAGCAATTCTTGACTGCTCATATTATAGCTAATCATCCTCTCTCAGTGACTTTAGATGTTAATCCGCCTTGTAGAAGAACTTGAGGTAGTATTCTATGGGAAAGTTGATTTTCCCTTCATCAAGTTGCGCAAAGATAATTCTTTAATAATGTTACCTGTAATAATAAAAAGTAGAACGTCTTGTTTAGATTTATATATAATATATTTATTGTTTCCATCAGTCTACATTTATACTCATAAAAAGTTATTTATGTTGGCTCTCCAATAGAACCTCACATCTTGGACAACAAGTGAGCGAGCAGATTGATTATGTCTGCAAGATGAGGCATAAATTGTCAATAGTACCCAACTAAACCTATAAAAACCTGAATATCTGTCATAAATATGGTTTAGTTCATCTAGGAATTTTCTTCTAATTTTCCGCTTTAAGGATTAATCCCTTTTTTGATAATATTTGTGACCAATGAAGTCAAGTTGTCATTATAGTAAAAGAGCTTTATTGCTTAGTTTTGACTTGTGGTTTAAAGCTCAGAGCCATGTAGATATCTTGCAAAGATGTTATTGCGCTCATTATATGTTTGAAAAAAAGATAGTGATGTCATCCTTGTAGAATAAAATAACATACATGTTAAAGTCAATAAAGCTTCTATCTATCACTCTCTGGAATGTAATGAGGGTAGTGACAAAGCTCTTTCATAATATTTTTAGTACACTTAGACCTTAGTTGATAATTAGTGCTCACTTCTAGCAAACTTATGTTGATAGTTTTATCTTCCAGTAGCCTGAAGTTAAGTCTATTGCTTATAGAGTACTCAGAACCATAAAGTCTCCTATGTGTTAATTAACTATTGGCATTGGATATAATTCCTTCTTGGCAATCCCATTTACCTGGCGATAATTTATCACTTGGTGTCCTCCATCTTCTTTTGTATAAGGTTTAGGAGAGACGTCCAAGGGTTTTTGAAGGCCTTAAAAAGCCAGCATCTTTTAGTTCTTGAGCTTTTTAAATAGTTTTTTCCTCAGCATTAGATTGATAATATGGTTTTCTTTAATAATTGTCATGTTTGTGCCTAAGTAACCATTTTTGGCACAGTCCATAGTCATTGGGGCTTGTTGTAAATGAAGCCACGAACATACTAGAGAGTAATTCCTCAACCTCAGAAGAAACCTGTCCTACCTTTAACACCATCAAATTATTAATAATAGTGTTTGTGTCTCAAAAAGAAGAATTCAACCTCTCTTATAGACAGTGATTGTCCAACTAATTTACATTTGATTCAGCATGGCATCAATCAATGAAATTATACAAATGAGATATAAGATTATCTTATACCTGATGGCACCAACAATAAAATTCAAACATCCTTTTTATCTTTATAATGAAGTAGTTTACCATCTGAGGATGTGATAATCTGAATGATGCCACTGATCATATATGTACTAATGATGTTTTATCCAATTATTGTTCCTCAGTTAACAGTCAAAACAATTTTTTAATTAAGCAAACAAATAATTTCCAATGTGGTTTAGACTCCGAATCTAGTTGCCTTGAGATGACACCACCAATTAAACCCAAGAATTGAAATCAAAAAAATTTATGATCTAATAACTGGAGGCTATATTTCCACTCCTGAACAAGAAACAGGGATTGCACAAGGTGAAGACCAACATTTTGGTAAAGGTATGTCCATCAGGAGACAGAGCTTACAAATAAATAAAAAAAACAAATAGATGCCACAACTAAAGCAGAGAGTAAGAAGCGCCTAACCAAATTAATGATAAAATTACAGTGATTTCTAGGGCCCCAATTCCTTATTTTGAGTCATTTATTCTATTTTTATGAATTATAAAGGTGCTACGCTCTTAATTCAGTAAAGAAGTCTTATACACAGAACTAAAGTCTATCCTTTGTTTTGCTTATTTTTGGTTTAAGTTAGTAGATCTTTAGTAATACGTATGAGATCATAATTGAGAAGAAGATGTCAGTAACCAATCTGTGATCTGTTAAGGAAGAAAATTTGTAAAGATGATACCTTGGATGCTAATAACGCCAAGGGTCAGATTGTCAAAGATTCTATTGTGTCTTGTTCGAGAGAATAAAATACTAAACTTATGCCAAGAAGGCAAATTATAGTTCAAGAAGGTGTTTTCAATAGTAAAGTAACAACTGCATCCATTAAGGCTTGTTACCATGGGTAGAAAGCGAAATGTCTCTCATTAAGGGTTGTATCACACCCTCTATTGCATCAAAACTACTTTTGATGTCTATTATATGTACCCCACAGTCTCTAAACAGCACTTTAGTCAACCCAGTTAAGAAAGAAATGGTCAAGGTGTTGACTCTGGTCCTCACCATAGGGCGACACCATCAGACTAAATGAGTAAAGAGTGTGTGACATTGACGTGAAAAGGTTTACCATGTATAAGATTCCTATGAACTTTTGGCAATGGAAGAGGACACTCTCAAAGAAATACTCAGATCACTGGAACTTGAGAAGAAGATTTACAAACATAACTTGTGCGATTTAAAATGACTTCTAGATGAGCATGCGTTGCTATTACACTGATTGTGAGTAAACCTTCCACTGTAACGAGAATTGAACTAAACTTGAAGATATTGAAAACTGACTGTTATTACAAAAAAAGAGAATGGAATGAACATACACACTTTAAAATTATGGAGAACTTTTGTATTAGCATGATTTCATTATTTACACCTTTGACAGGTATAGAAGACCTGAAATCTAAACTACAAGCGCTGCCATAACCAGATATTGCTCCATCCAGAGCAGCTACACAACTGGAAACACTGGTATTGGCCACTCAACTGACTGCACTACTGATGCGCATCATGAGCTTTGAATAAATAGAAGAGGATATGATCTTCAAAACCATACTTCAAGACCAATTTTACTACTAGCAAAGGAAAAACGCAGTTTTATGTATATGTAAAAGAACTGCATGGATGTGTGAGTGCTTTCCAGAAGGCTCTCCATGTGCAAGATTGCATGAGACATGAATCCCAAGAGATTCTCAGTGTGATATTATGCTCAGGATTAACTTGTAATAAAGTCATATATCAACTTTTCTGAATTTTATAATGATCAAGACGTCCAGAACTTGAAGCAGAATTTTTATTAACAAAGATGAGGAAGAGCAAATTCAGTCATTTATTCCGTCACTTAAATTATTTAAAATCACTATAGTTAGTTACAACTGTGGAAATAGACTTACTTACTGAGAAGTTAGTCTACTGGGTTCATTAGAAACGCATCAAAAATTTGAAGATGCATATAAACCTAGCTATTAACACCATGATGTCATTGAAGGCTATATTGAAGTACTACTAAATGTACAATAACTATTCAAGACCAAATATAAAGGCACCAGACAAATGAATTATGGTTGGAAAAGCTTTCTATGCCATTCTGGTTTAATGTGACGAGCCCAATGATAATAATCTGAAGCCATTATTACTCCAGCCACAAAAGGAATCAATAATCAATAAGTGTTTCAAACTGGTATACTTTAAGTTTTACTTCTGATAAATACTACAGAGAAAAAGAATACATCAAACAAGGAAGATAATACTAATTTTATGAACTGGGTGGATTCTATTACTAAGTTGGAGACAATCCAGAAGATAATTGTAGTTGATGCTGTAAAGATCTTGGCATTTCCTGACTGCTGCATAGCACTAAGCTTCCCAGTTGCAAATATCAGGGCTCAACAGGAAGCTTCCAAAGTCAAAGGCCTTCAAAGATGGCAATATGACAAATCAAAAGCCATAAAATTAAAATTAAATTTAGAGAGGAGTATGAGAGGAATGTTTGTCTTCACAAATGCAATAAGATTAAATGCTAAGAAAATCAGAAATCCACTAAATGAAGGGGGTGGAAGCAAAGTCGTTAGGGCGTACAGCTACAACCTGAAGGCTGTAGTTTCGATTCCCACCCTTTAAACATCAATTGGGGTGCCAGCTGAAGGAAGCTATTGGCAGTTAATAGGACTAAAAATATGAAACCCTTAACCATGACGTAACCAGAAAAATCTGAGCCTGATCCAGAGGTAGGAAACTTTCTTTGATGGAGTTTACCCTGCTCAGATTTCATGTTAATGCTTTCTTACTTTCTCTCTTTAAATAATGTCCATCCCCTAGTCAGCTTGCCTCAAATAAATAAAAATAAGAAAACCACTGAATGAAACTGTTATGATGATAAAGTTTGTCAATATAAATGGAAATTTGGAAAATCAAATGCTAACAACAAAAATTCAAATTTAAAATTTTATAGAGTAGAATGAGAACATAATGATTGGCTTGATCAATGAATTGAAGCATGAAAAAATAAATACAGAAAAGTTTTATAACCATTAAGGTACTAATCTGAGATAACATGGGTCTATATGAGAAAATCAAAGATGAGATCCTTGTAATAGGCCTACTGAGGGCCAAGCTGCACATAGACTCTGAGAGAATAGCTCCATAGTTACCAACCCTAATAGTATAATCTATAATATAAAACAAGTGTTTGTGTGTGTGAATGGCAGCTAAAACTTTGCCATGTAGAGCATCAATAAATCAACTTATGTGGACAGAAGGGGCCCATGTGTACCTTAAATCTATATAATTATATTTATTATTAAAAGAAAAAGCTTTACATGTAAGAAGTGAAAATTATACCTTCTAATGGCAATTGTTATATTTTTATGGCTGAGCAGTTTAATGCTCAGTTAATTCAATATATAAATGGTTTTCCAAGCATATGTTGTTTTAGATTTAATCAATATGTTTAATTGATTTTAAGCAAGTGCTTAAAATTTTGGCTATTTTGCTAGGACTAATTACTCTTAACTTATCACTGGTTTGTAATAATATAAAAATTAGTATAATTAATAACTATTATCTGTTCTACCTTTAATAAAAAATCAAGTTTTATCTGTTAAATTTAATTCACAAACAATGCTGGTTAAATCAGGCTATTGACACTATACTGACTAAATATAATGACAAAATACGACTGTTTTTTAATAATCTCATTGAATTTTGACCTCTTAGCCTCATTCTATAATAGGGTGGGTTATAATTCAAAAGCATGAAGCTAAGCAACGCTTGATAAATTAAATAAGCTTCTATATCTATTTATATAGTAACTAGTGATTGAATTATTAGATTCAGTTAGAACTACAGCTACATACTAATCAAATATAACACAAAACTGGCGAAGATTTTAATCAGCTTTGTCTTTTACTATCATAAAATAGAAAATCCAAAAAATAAGACCAATTTTTTAAATTTTTGAAACCATCTTTATTTATAATGGGAAATAAGGGCCTAAGAAACTTGTGATGGATCACTCTTCAGACTTCAATAAGGCTGTTGAATCCTTGTACGCTCTTTCTGGAGGTCAGACCCTCATGCTTGTCTTAAGTATCAGAATTACAATTTCCTAAGGCTCTTCACCAGTAGATTTAACCCACGTACAAGGGAGCTTACTTTCAGTCCACTATCTTTCCTTTAGGCCCTTACTTAGCCTTGCTGCTGAACTGCTTTGCAATTATCTGGAAGGATCCTATTCTTCAAAAGTGCAGGTTACCATATTCTGTGGACACCTTGTGCTATGGTGGTAGCTGCTACACTTTGAGTATATGATATTGATGTAACTATATTTAATGACACTTACCTTTAGCAGGCCATTTAGCCCACAAGGATAATTAAAAACAGTGAAAATGAACATCTTTTCTTTATACATCAAGTACATTTATTTAGCTAAAAAGGATACCACAAACTTGGATACTCTAACATCAGAAGCTCTGAAGCAGATTGAGGAGTACACCACTGAGATTTTGACAACTGGAAACCAATTTGAGAAAAGTTTAAGAAAAGTCAAAGTTTTGATATAGTGAGCTCATGTTTTGGCCATTCTAATCATAGGAACTCCTGCCAACATAATTTCCTCTAAATTATTGATGATGCTGAGATTTATACTGTACATGGACTATAATGTCAAGTACAGAACAGCTGGACATAACATCATGTGCACCTTGAGACCATGATCTTGGTTACTGTTATGTTTTAAACATATGTTCTTGGCAGCCTAGAAGTGGTTCTGGACAACGTCCACTATTTCATCTTAATTTGGTGCATAGTTTCTTCTTCTGTTTGGAGTGAATTTTTTTTCACAATCATTACAGTGAGTGTTGAGTAGTTGACTGGACCTAATTGTCAGATAATTGATCATATCAGATATCAGCAATTATGGATCAGGTGTATCCTAAGTATATCCAAACTTGGACTGCGGCCTAGTGATTTCACTTAATAATATTTGACTATGATGACATGAGCTTGAGGGCTTTGATGGTTAGGTCTGACTTAGATTAAGTTTTGACTTAATGACTCAGGCCGTGGGCTTTGTTGGTCTATGTCAAAATTAGTTTTTAATGTTGGTCAAGTTTTTGATTGAATTAATTACTAATTAGTGATACAAATCGCCCTGGTATGTGCTGCCAATTACATGTGAAAGTGAATCAGTTCAGCTATTTTGAAGACATGTCCAAAATGTCATCTTGAGAATGATGACAGTGTTTACTCTGACCCTGAGGCTGAACATGATGCCCTTAGTCAAAGTATTTGTAGATGTTCTTACAAACTTTTTATGTGGTCAAGTGCCACTGAAAATGAGATGCCATGGGTAAGATATGGTGAACATCAAACCCTATAAATAACCCTTAAGTTGACACTAATAAAGAACATTTAACTACTGGTTTAGTTTATAATTTAACTTACAAACTTTTTTGCATTAGTATTTTACTTTGTATTAGTCAGTATTTACTTGGGATCAGTAGGATCAGGGCAGCGTGCCATCGCCCAAGTAAATTACATGGTATATGATTTAAGTGCTACCAAGAAGCTATATTTTAAATTATAATCACCATCCTGTCTATTGTCCTCACACAATAGATGCACGAAGCTCCATTCCGCATCTAAAGAAGAACCAGCCATCTGAAGTAGACCAAAACTTCAACAAGTGGCGCTCATGGCTGGGACCGTAGATGGTGACTGCGCTGAACAGGGGAGCAATCCCAAACAATTATTCAGAACCATCGCCGAGCCCAATGTGAATACTGAAATGACTGTATCTCAGATTAATTGGGAGTATGTACCCATTATTACCTATCCTGATGATCCCATTTCACCTGAAGAGCTGGAACGTCTTGAGAAGCAGTTGTTAATAGGGTATCAAATAGGACAAGGGCCTGTGGACAATATTAGCAACCCTTTTTACTGCCAATGACAGCAAGATGTGTTGTGGATGAGATATCTTGCTTATCATCAATTAAGTGTAGCTAAGATCCAAAACAATTTAATTGGGATAGAGAATATCACCCAATACTTAATTAAATTCATATATCCCAACTCTAGGAATTCTCAGATGACAATCGCCCGCCATCATGCAGCCATTAATGAGTTGGTGAACTTCTCTTGAAACTCCAGCCAGGTGGGCCAAATTTTAAATGAGCAATTGGAAGCCAACTTCGCTGAGGTCCGTTCTAGTTTGGAGGAAAATTACAACTTAGCCACTTGGGCTAATGACCTGGTAGCTAAACTAGCACAAGAGCTAAATGACAGATTGCATCCTATCTTTAAAAATTTCTTAGAGGAAAGAGGAGTCACTTAATCTTGGGTCAGCAATATCACTAAGATTTCTATTAATGCTTCAGAGCCCATTAGGCTTAATAATGAAGCTCAAGAGGCGCAATTAAACCGTAATGATGAATTTCATGACCAGTATCGATGCCTGAGTGCCCAAATTTCACAGATGAAGGATGAAAACACTGGAAAAATCAATTACTGGCAAACACAATCTGAGGACCAAAGGGCAAAAAATGAGAAAAATCAAGACTCTATTGGTCATATTAATCTACAGATCAATAATCTCAATGATGATGTTAATGTTATATATAAGTCAAACAATAATCTCCATGGAGAATTGAACCAGCGCAAGAAGGCAATAAAAGAAAAGGACCAAGTGATTTCCACCTTGCAGCTACAAGCTACTAGCCTGAATGAAGAAATTGCGAAATTAAAATTAAAAAACCGAAATCATGCTAATTGGGAAAATGCAATCAATGAGCAAATTTGAGCTCTGGACGATGGGCATTGTCAGTGTGCTACAACCCATTTGACTGGAAATTCTTCCGAATATTATGAGGACAAAGCTTCAGAAATAGCTACTAAAACGGACGCTGGGCCACGTCAACAACTGCCTAGCAATATGGTTGCTTTGGACAACCCTAGCACCACAAACCAGGATATGATGCCCCAATGCCCTAGTACTCCTGGCTCTAGTTAACCTAGAAATAATTGTGATAACCAGGAATGGGGAAGTGATAATTATAAACCAGAAAAGCTGCCAGCCTTTGACAAGAATGGAAGTATTACCACATTTGTCAGATGTTTTGAAATGGCCATGCATGGGGGCAGCGACCGCAACAAAGCAGCCACCATGATTAACTGCTTAAATGAGTGGAGCATTGAGTTAATTATGCCTCGTATTAATGAAAATCCAACATATGCCAAAGTCAAGGAGGCCGTGCTTCATGAATTTGGAGGTCCAAGATGGATGTCGACCAGAAAATCCAAGTTTATGAACATCAGCTTTAAGAAAGATGAAGCAATTGACAAATTTACGGATCACTTCTATTGCAAAGCTCAAGTTCTCTTAGGCACGCGGGCTATGGTCGATTTTGATGCCAAGATTGCACTAGAGCATGCAGTAGAACCTTACCCTAATCTAATAAACACTCTATTGCCTGCTTTCGTGCTAAACCTTGCGAAATCTGAATTAGTTGACTACTTGTGCAGATGCTCAAAAAATTATGGCCCTCCTAATACTGGTTATAGATTGGGAACCGCTGCCTTTGCTGGAAAGCCCTTTTGAACCAATAAAAGATCGACAGTAATCTGCCTGTAAGAAATGATCAAAACTTAAGTGCAAGAGCCCCACGACCAGTGAGTGAAATTACTTGCTTTAACTGCAATCGTAAAGGTCACTATGCTTCCCAATGCTGTCAGCAAAATGTCAATGCAGTCCTTCCCAATACCATGCAGGAGGAGGGAAAAGAACAAGCACAATAGTTTGGGACGCTCTATTGTGCCTAAGACACCAGTCCCATCTGATTGACAAGCAAACGCAGGCCATGGAGCCTCAGTTAACAATAAATTAAATTCTATTTAGTATCAAATTAAGATTTTTGAACATATATGCAGTAACTCGCTCCCATAATAAGGTTGTCATACCTGAAGCCTCTGAGGTAGTTGCTAAACCCTATGTGCAATAAATACTTGAGAATATTCCAGCTAATGGGCTGAGCAATGCAGAAGATACACCAAGCCTGAAAGGGGTCAATATAGCAATGCCAATTGACACATTCATCAATGAATGTCCCAGTATTGGGAATACTCTGAAGCATACTCTTAACTCACTGGATTCTTCCCATATTCACTTAGTTTACTCTATTGATTTTTACTACTCTGAGTGCACTTATGTGGATATTATGGTCAACAAGGTTAAAGTTGTAGCTATTGTTGATAGCGGAGCACCTGTAAACATTGTTTCCATGAAGCTGGTTAAGAAACTGAAAATAGCTCCAGACATTGACCATCATCAAGAATATGGGACCGCAGGCCTTAACAGCACTAAGAGTGAAGGAGCTTACAGCGTTTTGCCATTGCAATTTGGAGCTTTGGTAGTAGCCACACCCGCTATAGTGCTCTCAAACATCAATTATGACATATTAATTAAAACTAGTTTTTTAAGGACCTATGGGATCTCATGCGATTTTAAAGAAACCATCTTGACAATATTGGGTCAATCACTTCTAATTTATTACTCTCACAACAATCGAAGCCCACAAGCTGTCATATGAATTTTATCAATATACCTTATGCTAATGGGATAATACCAGTAGGGTATATTCAGTGGGGGAATCGAAGCTGCCCCATGCCAACCGCCATAAACAAGATTTGAGGAATACCTCTACATGTGAATAAGGATGCGACAATAGCTCCAGGCCATCAACTGGTTATGAGGACTGGAACCACACTGGATATTCCAGAAGGACTGTATGGGGAGGTTGTATCCCCATGGCATCATTCTCAAATGGAACCTAGCAAGGCGCCCAGAATACTTATACTGGGGCATGGAGAGATTGATGTCTTACTAGCAACTTTGACCAGCTGAAATATTAAGGTCAAGAAATATCAAGTAGTTGCTTTTGTGCATTTGTTTCTGAGGGATGAGTTAATATTAGCTGTCAAATTTGGTGACTTATCCGAGTTTGGTTTACCAACCAAAACCCTTGGGGCATATACTGTAATATCTTGAGAATCATTTACTGGATTATCAGAACAACAGAAGGATGAAGCACTAGAGTTGTTTGAACGATATTCCGAAATTTTCGCCAAAGATGACCAAGATTTAGGTTGTGCAAAAGGAGTTCAGCATTTTGTTGATACCAGGGACCATATGCCTATTAGAATGAGGCCAATTTGGTGCCCCAGAGCCAGTGATCAAATAGTCAGTGAAGAGTTAGACAAATTGCTGAATAGTGGAATGATAGTGCCATCCAAAAGCCTGTGGGCTAGCCCCATTTTAATTGTAAAGAAGAAATATGGCAGCAATTGAGTTATGATCAATTATTGATGCCTCAATGCCATTACAAAAAAGGATTTGTATCCGTTGCCCAGAATTGATGATGCTCTGGACCATCTGGGAGGGGCGAAGTACTTTACCGCAATGGACCTCATCTCCAGATATTGGCAAATTGAGCTGCCACCAGAGGAGCAGGAAAAGTGTGTAATGATTGCTGCTCAAGGGCTTTTTCAACTGACACGCATGCCACAGGGGCTGTGTAACGCACCGTCAACCTTTCAGCATGCAATGGACACAATCTTGGGGGACCTTAAAATTTTCCTGCATCCTGGTGTACCTGGTTGACATCAATGTCTTTTTGCAAACTTTTATCAAACATTTGGAGCACCTCAAACAAGTGTTCGAATGGATGTTGAAGGCCAATCTGAAGATAAAACCTAGAAAATGCCAATTCTTTAAAGAACAATTGGAATACCTTGGGTTTGTCATTGATTCCAAGGGCTTGCAGCCTCAGCCTCAAAAGGTGGAGGCGATTAACAATATGCAACCTCCAACAAGTATGGGAGATGTTCAAGTGTTCTTAGGCATGGTAGGATACTATCAAGGATTCATGGAAGGGTTTGCAAAGATTGCTGAGCCTCTATTCTACTTACTACAAGGAGGAGTTCGTTTTTTCTGGGCAGAGGAATGCCAACAAGCCTTTGAGGCTTTGAAAAACAAAATGAGCTTGGCGCCTATCCTCTAATATCCCAATTTCTACAAGCCTTTTATCATACAAACTGAAGCCTTGTTAACTGCGATTGGTGGTGTGCTATCGCAGATTGGGGATGATGGCGAGGAGCATCTAGTTGCTTATTGCAGCAGGACGCTGAATAAGCATGAGCGTAATTACATGGTGACTGAAAGAGAATGTCTGGCTGTCATCTATGCTTGTAAACAATTCTGGGCTTACATTCATGGCGCCAAATTCAAGTAGTAAAGGAACACAGCTCATTATGATTGCTCCACAATCTCAAGGATCCTGAAGGACGGTTAGCCCGCTGGGCTCTGAAATTACAAGCATACAATTATGAAATTATTCATAGAGCTGGAGCGGCCCATTAAAATGCAGACAGATTATTGCAGCTTCCTATTGTAGCTGTCCTGAGCAGTTTGGCCGATGAGCTTCATGAAAAAATGATTACCAAAAGTATGGAGAAACCAACCAAAGTTCAAAAAGTGATTGAGAAAGCACTAATTGATACCAAATATTGAAATGGAGTTCTATACAAGCTTAAGCCCGATGGACAACGTCAAATCTTCCCAAAACCTTCTGGCCTAATGGAGATTATTACACAAGCACACAAGGCTGTCAGACATGGGAATGACCGAGACACTAGAATTAATTCAAGTCAGTTATTATTGGGATTCCATACGATTCAATATCTAAGATGTGCTCAATAAATGTCATTCATGCCAAATCACAAAAACTATGAAGTCAGATGTGAAACATTGATCGATCAAACCCAACTGGGCCTGGCATACTGTGTTAATTGATGTAATTGGCCCTTTTCCTGTGAGTAGCCTAGGCAACTAATATATAATTGTTGCTATTGACCATCTAATGAAATGGGTGGAAGTGAAAGCAATTTGAGTCGTTGGGGCCCTATTTACTGCCAAGTTCATTATGGATAATATTACTATAAGCATGGATGCCCCCAGAAGATCTTGACGGACAATGGCACGAATTTTACTGCCCAAATGGTACAACAGCTAAATGAGTTGATGTCCATCAAAGGAGTGTTGTCAACACTGTACCATCATGAGAATAGTGGTATGGTAGAGCGAGTGAATGGCACTTTAGTCAGAATTTTACGCAAAAACGCAGCCTTGGCGCCTTTGCAATGGGCAACTTCAATTAGTGCAACCCTGTTTGCGTACAATATTGGATACCACAGCAGCACAGGCCACTCTCTGTTTCAACTTTTGTATGGTAGACAGACCGCTCTGCCTCCATTACTATATTCAGTACTCAATTCAACCAATATCAATTAGCCCAAATAACTATGTCGAGCAACTAGCAAAGACCTTGATCAAGTTGCAATCAGAAGCTTATCAAAATGTGATTGGTCAAAAAACTATCCAGAGGAGCTATGACAATGCTAAACGAGCTATGGTGTTTAAGTTCAAGGAAGGAGATTCTTAGTATATTGTGACACTCATAGCGCAGGCCGCGCGCACATGCTAGCCTCGCTTTGGAAGGGTTTATTTATCATTTTAAAGAAATTGTCTAAAGACGTATTTACCATTAAGGATCAAGGCAGCTGGGTTGTGAATTGAGTACACTCCAAGTTCCTTTGTCCATATCATAAAGAATAATAATATAAAAAATAGTACTTTTCTTTCTCGTTGCAAACACTTTTGCAACCCATTCAATTCAAGACTAAATCTAGTTTGATAATTTCATAGAGGGTATTAGTCTGCGCCCATGTCTGGGAGCAGTTGGGCAAGCAAGGCAAGAGGAGCAGGCGGAAGGCCCACGGCCTCTAACGTTCGAAAATGCCCCAGAGAATCTGGCAGAATAGAAAAAAATCTAAAAAAACTGGCGGTCACAATTTCCCCGGAGATACTCACGTGGCAAGCACGATGCAACCAGTACATCAACACGCCACATTCCCAGCCACTTTCGATGGTGGAATTTGGAGTCCGTGTGTATCTGGACATCCAAAAAACGGCCCTATGGGAAAAATTTTTTGTGAAGATGTACACAAAATTTTCCCAACCGCGGTGTACGTTGCACCTCACTCCATGTTGCGCGGTTGGCTGGACCCAGGTTTCAAAAGCAAAATAGCAGCAGATGAGGCTGCAGCGGTGCGCATAGTGGTCAACCTCCCCGAAGGGCAACAGGTCGTTGAAACTAAATGCACCAGATGGACAAAATCAAACCAAATTTTCCTCACGTTTGACTTTTTGCCTACTACAGTAAAACGTGCCATTTTGGAGCAACACCTGAAAGATGGTCTCGCCATATATGGCAAAATACAATCTTTTGAAATGCAATGTTTCATGCTGACGCCACACCTGTGCACCGGCAAAGCCATCGCAGTTCTGACCCCAACTGAGGAGATCGCGAAGGACCTAACCCAGATCCTGCACTCCACCTTTATTGACATCGCAGGACACCACCCACCCATTCCGGGTAACCGTAAACAGTGCGCCCCCCATTTGCACCCACTGTGATGCATTCAGCCATAAGGCGCACGCATGCCCCATCAAAGAGGGCGTCACATTCCAAGAGCACCCCTCGGCGGCCATGGCCAGCGGAGAGGCGCACTACAAACCAACCGCAAGCACCAAGGAGGCTTTCCCATGGGGAGCACAAGGCTGCTACCTATTGGTAAAGCCCATCTCCCCGCAGGAGCAGAAGAAGGCCAAGCAGGCCTGTAGGACCGCGGCCAAGGAAGCGGCCAAGGCCACCACCACCATCCCACACTCACAACACCAGGAGGACATGGAGACCTTCACGGCGGAAGCAACTCAGGAATCTATCACCCAATCAGATTGGGAGGCCCATGCCAAATGGGCTACTCAATCCGAGGATCTGATGGGAGATTCAATCTCACCCAATCGCTGCACCCAAGCCCCGGTCAAAACTGACTTGGGACCTATCCCAACTGAAAAAATTTTTTGCCCCACTCGATGGTGCACTGAACTTATCCGCACTGCAAAAAATTCGTCCGACGTTGGGAAAACAAAAAGTGAAGGCAAAGCCAACGCAACTCTTTCCACAAAAAAAAACCCTGATAGCGTTGCTGCTAATACCTGCGCTGCTGTGAAAGCCCGTGGGGACCTGGAAGAGGCTGGTAGGCCCGAGGGCCCACCCCCTCGCACCTAAGGTGCGAAGGGGGAAACCTTCACTCTAGGGATGCTGAATATCGCCGGACTCAAGGCCTCCCCATCCTGGGCTAGGAAACTGAGTTTTTTACAAAACAATTTACCCGTGGATATCCTGGCCATCCAGGAGTCCCACTGTTCACGAGGTTTTGAGGAAGCTTGGAAAACAATGCTCCTACCATCCCTATCCTTTTGGTCGAAGCACTGTGGGGTGCTAATTCAGAAAAACAATTTTTTCAAATTTACATCTTCAGAAACATTCCTAAATGGCTGAGTGCTCATTGTCACCTTCTCATGGGCCGATGTTGCACACACAATCATCAACATTTATGCCCCAAATGGTGCACATGAGTGTCAGGAATTTTTCTCATTGGTCAAATCCCTCCTGCTACCCCCTGATTCTTTCCTAATTGGTGACATGAACTGTTGGCTAACCTCACCAACGGACTGGTGGCCACCCTCACCCCACGCCCCATAGGGTCACGTAGAACTACGCATTCTAAAAGCCACCCTTGGGTTAATGGATGCGCTGCCATGACATGCCCCACTGCTCGAAAACATGACGCATCCCCACGTCCACAATGGCCAATTAAGGTCCATGACCTGCATCGACCTTATTCTAGCACTAGCGAAATTCCAACCCCACATCTCCCACTTCAAAACAACGAAAATGGAATTTTCCGACCACCGACTGGTCTCGATAACATACCACTTACCCGTCACAGTTGTAAAGGCCCCACATTGGTGCAAAATCCGCCCCCCAGAGCTCGCGTCACCAGGATTTTCCACATGGGTGGAAGAGGCAACTTTGGCAAAATTGTTTGTTGCACCGTTTTGCGCGGACCCCATTTCCACATGGGCAATTTTCAAAGAAGACACCATCCGCCACTATCACCATCTCTCATCCAGATGCTCATGAGCCACATCGGCGGTTATATCGCGCATGCTGGCAGAATTGGCCCACTTGGAGTCCAATATTCCAGCCTCAGGATATAGCCCTGAATGGGGCCAGAAGTGGGTGGAGGCAGCCGCCCACCTCAACGCACTTGAAAGGCAACACAAACATCGGGTTTGTGTCCAATACAGGGCCACATGCATTGCTAAAGGTGACAAGTGCACCGCATACTTCTTCAAAAAAAATTCTGCACCACGCCAGAGCGTGGCCTGCACACAGGTGCGAAGATCAGATAATTCTATTGTGGACACACTGGCCAAAGTGGCAATCAAAATGTAAAGATATTACTCTGAGTTTTACCGAGCTGAACCAATTCAGCTGGCCGAAATGGCGGAATTTCTCAACTGAGCTCATATCTGCACCATTTTCCAATACCTGGAAATAATGAATTTAATTACTCCGGATGAATTATGGACTACTATTCAAGGTGCGCCAAACTGAAAATGCCCAGGCCCAGATGGCATTCCATATGAGTTCTACAAAAAATATTTTAAATATATATCCCCATTGCTGCTAGCCTCACTCAACCAAAGCCTGTTGGAAACGCGCCTCCTACCAGGAGGACATGAGGCCTTTATGGTCACACTCTTCAAGAAAGGGGATAGGCTAGACTTAGCCAACTGGCGCCCCAATTCTCTAACAAACAAAGACACCAAAATTTTAACCAAAATCATGGCTAACCGTTTAGGGACTGTAGCATCTGCCACCATCTCCCCAGAACAATTTGGTTTCATCCCCAGAAGGTCGATTTGGGATAATATGCACTCTGTGGCTAATGTGTGTCAGTCCACAGCCTCAGGGGCACTTGTATTCTTGGACCAACAAAAGGCCTATGATAGAGTAAACTGGGAATACCTTAAGGCCTGCCTCCAACAATTCCGCCTACCTCCCCGCTTCATTAACTGGGTGATGCTGCTCACGGTATCTGCAACAATGGCAGTGCGCGGCCCAGGTTTCCTAACAGAAGTAGTCCATCCTCAAAGGGGCCTGCGACAAGGGGACCCCCTCAGCCCACTCTTATACAACTTCAGCCTTGACCCACTACTGCGAAATGTGAATGCCCAACTCACTGGGGTCCATGTGCCAGGCCAAACCCCAGTCAAGATGATGGCATTTGCAGATGATTGCGTGGTGGGGGTGTCTAATAACAAAGATGCACGCGCGCTTGAAGCCCACATCCAGGAATATTCCCAGGTAAGCAACGCGACGCTGAATGCCTCCAAAACCAAAAAATTATCCTCCTTGGTCAGTTTCAGAACTGCCGGGCCCCAGCAAGTAGTTCCTAACCTGGCCCATCTGCTCGCCCACGTCCACGCCTTACTAACTCAACACACACCGCTCCACTGGTGCTCCCCTTCGTGCCACGTCCTACCATAGGACCGGTGCGCCATCTGGGCGTGTGGATGGAGGCAGGTGGATATGCGTCCGCAGTAATGGAGTGCCGTATACTGGACAACATGACGAAGCGAATCACCTCTCTCAGAGCCCACCCTACTACCCTCACTGGCAGGGTTGTTCTTGCCAACTCTATGCTCCTTTCCAAAGTCTGGTTCGGAGCCCACGCCATCCCCTTCTCCCCAAGCTTCTTCAAATCCCTGTATGCTTTGCTACAAGGTTGGCTTTAGTCAGGCCGCCCTCCACCAGTACAGCTAGAGGTCATGTTTGGCCCTCATCATCATGGTGGCATGGGCCTACTTGACTTCAAAGCCCATGCCGCCAAGATCCTGGGCACCTGGATCGCGGCCATCACTGCTCCTACACTCCCATCCCAACACTGGTCCTGCGCAGCCCGCTCCAACTTCTCCCGAGCCTTGGGCCTCAACAATCCATCAAACCCCCACTCCCTGATGAAATACCTCGCATCACACACATCGGCCACAGGTCCTCATGGGACCAAAACCCACTACAAACGAATCCTACTCTCCATGTGAAGCGCAGAGTGGAGAATTCGTATTAGTGGACATACAACCCGAAGAGAGCCGCCCCTCTCCTCAGTTCACACAAGAGGTACAGGGGCTACCCATCCATGATGGCGTGATCCCCATTCGACCCCAAGTCATATCCAGGGTGGACTACCTGGACATGATGGACATCCCTTATTCCACTGAGACCCAAAAGACTATCTGGAAATACGCACACCATCCTCTGTTGCAGCCTCAAGTCCGCTCCCATGTGTGGCGCTGCCTGAGGTGGGTGTGTGTGTGTGTGCTTTACACTCATCCTGTGTCGTGTGTGGCCAGTATGTAACGCTGTTCCACCGCCTGGAGAAGTGCCCAACCTCTAAAGTAATATGGCGCGAAGTCCAACGTCTGCTAGGCCAGGATCAAACACATCCCTTCAGTCTGTCAAGAGATATGTTTGCTTCATCAATGGCCTCCCCCTCCCACCTTCCCTTCGTGCTCTGGTGGTTGCAATCGCCATGTGGACTATCCACACGATTGTCTTGGATGCCATCCCTGGATCCATCCCCACCCTCCCTGAAGCGGTCCACAGATTCCAGTCTCATTTGGTGGATCACTTTCAAGCGTGGATGTTTGGATATCTCCCACCGCGTCGCTGACAGCTGGTCTCCTCCTGGTTCCCAGTCTGTTTCACTAAATCAGACCCCTTCCTCCACACGTGCTCAATAGTGGCTACGTCCCCTACACACGTTCCCTCCCCCTTCCCATAATTGGCGTTCCCGCTGGCAACAAGAGATAGCATCGCTTCTCTGGGGTGCCTCCCCTGGTACTAAGTTTTGTCTCGTCTGAGTCATATTCAGAAGTGTCCATCCCATGGTCGGCCTTCCCCGCAATAAATTCAAAATTTAAAATAATATAAAAAATAATAAAAAATAAATAATAATAATAATTGCAGACCATAGAGTTTAATTCATAGATTTGATGCCTCGCTGGCATTAGAACTAGGTATCCCCTCTTCAGTAGGGGAGGAGAGCATGATCAAACCGGAGAATCCTGCAATGGAATTGGAGAGATGCAGACTTCATACAAGTCCTGACTATTTAGACCCTGACGGAGATGCACCAAACCCAAGAAAGCTTGGCACCTGGCACGCTGGCCCTGTTGGCTTAAAAAGGCTATTGAGATAATGTTCAGACTTTGAGGAACACAAGAAAGTTAGACGTGGTGACCCAGGAAGAAGGGTATCCACCGCTTATATCCAGTCAAGGCGGAGGAAGTGTTGAGTAATTGAATGGACCTAATTTTCATATATTTGATCATATCAGATATCAGCAATTATGGATCAGGTGTATCCTAAGTATATCCAAACTTGGACTGCGGCCTAGAAATTTCACTTAATAATATTTGACTATGATGACATTGGCTTGAGGGATTTGATGGTTAGGTCTGACTTAAGTTAAGTTTTGACTTAATGACTTGGATACGTGGGCTTTGTTGGTCTATGTCAAAATTAGTTTTTAATGTTGGTCGAGTTTTTGATTGAATTAATTACTAATTAGTGATACAAATCGCCTTGGTATGTGCTGCCAATTACATGTGAAAGTGAATCAGTTCAGCTATTTTAAAAGACATGTCCAAAATGTCATCTTGAGAATGATGACAGTGTTTATTCTGACCCTGAGGCTGAACATGATACCCTTAGTCAAAGTATTTGTAGATGTTCTTACAAACTTTTTATGTGGTCAAGTGCCACTGAAAATGAGATGTCATGGGTAAGATGTGGTGAACATCAAACCCTATAAATAACCCTTAAGTTGACACTAATAAATAACATTCAACTACTGTATTAGTTTATAGTTTAACATATGGACTTTTTTGCATTAGTACCTTACTTTGTATTAGTCAGTATTTACTTGGGATCAGTAGGATCAGGGCGGCGTGCCATCGTCCAAGTAAATTACAGGGTATACGATTTAGATGCTACCAAGAAGCTATATTTTAAATTATAATCACCATCCTGTCTATTGTCCTCACACAATAGATGCACAAAGCTCCATTCCGCATCTAAAGAAGAACCAGCCCTCTGAAGCAAAACCCAAAAACTCAACAGTGATTATACACAATTATCAATTGCCTCTGGTGCTAAAGATGAAGATTCTAAGCCGCGCAAAGCAGTGAACTATTTGGATAGTAACAGAACAAGAATTCTACATAATCTACTACACTCCTAAGGAGAAGAATATTAAGCAAACAACTTCTATGGCCAGCACAGAATATATACCATTGAGCGCAAAAGAGACTTTATAAATACAATATGAACAACAAAAGATGATAATTTCAATAAGTGTAAAGATAGCCAAGAACAAGACTCTAAAATATGCAGCTTCATGGTACTAGAGAGCAAGAATTGAGGGCTATATCCTGCATTCTATGATTCAAACATCTTGGGAGAGTTGACTTTCATGCTGGGGGATATCTCCAGATAGCCTATCCAACTAGAGAAATGATAAAATTATCAACCAAGAAAAATATTAGTTGCAACTTAATTAAGTTAATATATGCAGTTGGATATTATGATGAACTAGTATATGGCAAAGTAACAGACATGAAGTAGAAGAAGTTGACGAGCTCCTGTATGAGTTTAAAGACATCTTCAGCACTGGACTAAATAACAACGGGCTTTACAAATGAGTACTCCTTATAATAGATACCTAAGTTTGATTCCTTTAAAGCTTATACAGTACAACTGATCAAAAACTGAAGAAGAAGTTACTATAAATGAATTAAAAGCTCACTGAATATGGGCTGATCAGACCACTAAAGAGCCCATGGGCTTTGCCGCTGCTGTTAGTATGAAAGGAAGATGGAACACATTGTGTGGTTAGGGCGGCAGCCAATTTATTAGAATCACAAAAAATTTGCAATCACTCCTTAGAATTGACAATGCTTTGACGCGATTGGGAGGATGAATTACTTCTCCATCATGGACCTGACCACTGGCTACTAAGAGATGGAACTGTTGCCAAAGGACTAAGAGTAGTGCCTACTGATTAGCAGTCATAATTTTTAGTCAATTAGGATACTTCAGTGGCTCTACAATTCCCTGGTGATATTCCAAAGAGATATAACTGATTCTTTGGAGATATGTAGTCACCAAGTGTATAAATATAACTGGACTATATCATTATGTTTAAAAACTTTCCTTAATCGTTTTCAGAAATAGTGCAAAGTGTTTACCTGACTCTGAAAGTCCAACATGGATTTGAAGCGCAAAAAGTGTATTTTTTCTAAAAAAAGATAATAGATTTCCTTGTACATGAGATCAGCCCCTATGGTTTCAAACCACAGTAAGGTATAATCCTCATTATAGTAGTTATAGACCAACCCTGAATTATGCAAAAAAAATCCTACCCGCTTAAAATTGCTAAATACAATTGAAAAGTTTATCCCATACTTTGCAGCTTGTTTTCACTATTAAACTACCTGTTGAAGAAAATAACCAAATTTATATGTTCTTGGATCAAGAGAAGTCCATTGAAGGGCTGATAGCAAGAATTGTAGAAGCACCAATCTTGACCTTGATGGACTTTAATAGGGTATTATACCTGTATATGGATACCTGCAATATTAGTCTAGCAGCTATGCTCGCCTTTTTTGATAAAAAATGGAAAACCCCATCCATTAAGATACTATTCCAAATTCTTTACATGGGCAGGGAAGAACTATCAGTGACTAAAAGAGAATTCCTGATAGTTATCAGAGCAGTAAAACACTTTGTACCTACTTGTATAGAATACAATTCAAAGTGTGATGGATCATGCATCACTCCACTGGTTTTTAATTTGAAAGATACCAACAAAAGCCTTTTCAGATTGGCATACAACTCTATATAAATGAATTGTATTTTCACCACATAGTAGGAAGCAAACGCCTCAAAGCTGACTGACTATCTTTACTGCTTGTTTTCTACCTTTAAGCATATGAAAGCAAAAGACTGTATGACCTTATTGGGCTACTAGAAGGAATAATGGCCGGATGAGACTGATTAAGTAAAAATGTCTTTATAAGATGTTCTAGGTATAACCAGATTATTAATTTATATTATCAGAAAAAGATTAATGAGAAGTGGTACTCCTACATTGTTCCAGCATTTTATGAAGCTTGAAATGAAAACCCATAAGCATGTTAGGCATGAAAATTCTGGAAGACATAGCCTTAACTCAAATACTGGCTATACTGGGAGTCAATTTTAGATGAAGTACATCTAGACTTAGAACTGTGTATCCTGTGCGAGTTTCAGACCCTCAATAATCGTTTTGTAGTATCAACTGATTTAACAACAGCTCCCTTTTACAATGTGTCCATTGATATAAAAGGACTGCTATCTATAGTCTCAATTGTAACCAAGGTCATTATTATGGTTATAAACCATTTCATCAAATGGGTTGAAGATGCAGCAGTCAAGTCACATTTTAGGATCAGCCGCCAGATTTTTATATAATAAAGTTATAACCAGTAATGGATTTCCTAAGTTGTACTATTAGACAATGGCAAAACTTCATCTCATTTAGCATGAAAGCTCATGGATCTGGTTTTAGTGAGACAACAATCATCAGGCTCTATAAAACCTTTTTAAACATAAGTGTTGATTGTTTTAACGGAACCTTGAGGATGAATACTAAAACAGATACCCATGGATTACAAATCAAAGTGGGTAAATACTGCCATCCGCGTTGCTAGATTACCAACTTAACCATCACCATGTGATAGGAATGTCCCCGTTTTGTCATGGTTAAATAACATAATTGTGGGGGCAGATTGTACTGATAAGGCTGAGTGTAAAGAAGCCAAGGGGATTAAGCTAGTGAACCTGCCTGACCTTGAACAAACTCTGGACTAACGCTGCGCAAGGGCAAAATATGCCCAAGTTAGTTCTGGGGGTGTGCGTGATGGTTGCAGGAGCATTAATTCCTCAGCTTTACGGTGCACCATATTTTTTGACTTATGACGGTGAGTTACATATGCTTGAAAAATGTTGCTTCAAGTCCTGTTTGGTCTACCAAAAACCAAATCTAGCAAAATCTAATGGTATTCAATCACCTTAATGAAAGATTACTTGAGATATAGTACCACAAATGATAGTATTCTGCGTTTATTAGTTGTATTGGGATCAGTGCTTCACCCAATGAGAAATGATATCCTAAACCTTTATATGTAGTATGTCAAGACCAACAATCTTTGTTGGTTGACTGGTCTCTAATTAAACTATGTTTATTTTAACTTATCAAATAGTCCCTTGGTCTGACCTTTTTGAAGACCTCCTGGAGGAGAACTCTAACAATATAGGTCATTTTATCCCGCCTAAACTAGATATGGATTTGGTTTCCCCTTTAAAAGCCTGGGCCCTTCTAAATCGAGGCGCCTAAGAACCACTGTACTGATCTGACTTGGTTATGAACTCCTCCTGGGGTCCATCTTAGTCCTCACTTTTTAGTATATTTAATAATTTGCAAAATCGTTTACACTCTCTCCTTGATTCCCCTGTGTACTGGCACCTTTAATGGCGCCCTATTTCCTTTTTCTGTTAGTGGCTTGTTCCCTGATAATATGGCTGTGCATTCTGCACCGCCTCTCAAGAAATAAGAGATTTACAGATACTCTCTTGACACACCTAAGCCCTATACAGAAGAGAAGCAAAGCCCCTTTCTAGATCCAGTCAACACCATGGACTTCAAGAATTAGCCCTTTGATTTATCAGCAAGAGTTGGCTGATGAGTTGATCAAAATCTAGCTGGAAGTAGAAGAAAATATTGAGTCAACCACTTCAAATAACCAATATGAGAGTCAGAGACAAACTAACTACCATAATTCACCATATGAAGCATGTTCTATAATACCATGTTTAAGGAAGCAAAACCAATATGTGCAAGCTGATTCGACTTTCCCTCCAACTATCTTGGCCATGAGAAAAGCCAAATTTTTTCATATAAGATGATGTTATAATTTTTTACTGATATACACGATCACCATCTTAGGTCCTTCCCCAGTCTCATCTTTTGAGGGGAAGTATCTTGGGTAAAGCCACAAGTATATTAAAAATAATTACTTAATCATGGGAAGAAACATCTCCAACCATCAACAACAAGATATTTTAAATTTTGTTAATCAATTTGAGAAAGTAAGAATTGAACTTTATTTTAGAGAACATAACAATCCAAACAACTTTATATTTGGCTAAAAAAAACTTAACCAAAAAATCCATATAATGTGAGAGATAAATTTATACCTTATGACACCTAAAATGACAGAAATCAAGCCAACTTTACACTTTTGGATGGGAAAAATAATTTGCAGCCATCCAAAGATGGAGGAAACCTAACCAATGCTGCTGACGATGGGAGTATCACTAAAAATTCTATTTTGATGCTAGTTTTCTTGGATAAACAAGCAAAAAAATATTACCAAATCAGAATAATGACCAGTTTCCACTGTGATTTAAGACCTTGAAGTTAGACGTCTTATGATGGCGCCACCAACTAACCACAAAGCTTAAAATCCAAAGAGGTAATACGCCTATAAATGTAAGAGATACTTCAACCCCTGATGAAGAATCAGATATTACATAAGGTGAAGACCAACATCTTGATCAAGTAGTTTCCACCATGTGATAAAGTTCACACTCTATTAAGCTCAAACAAATGGATGCTGTGGCTAAATTAGAGATTGAGAAGCACCTCACTATAATTTTCTGATGAAAAACAATATTTCCAATGCCCCAATTCCTTAATTAAAATTGATTTTCTAAATCTTTTTAAAGTAAGAAATTCTTCGCCTTTAATATAATAAAGTAGTCTTATACAAGCAATCTCATTTTTATTCTTTAATTTACTTTCCTTTTATTTTAATTTTATTGATCACCAGTAAACAATGTGGGATAATAATTGAGAATAAGATGTCACTAACAAGTTTGGGATCTGCTCAAGAGTGACACTTGTAAAGAGGATACCTTGGTTGCTAATAACTCAAAGGGAGAAATTGGCTAAGGATTCTGTTGCTTCTTATTACAGAAGCTAACATACTAAATTTATGCCAATAAGGCAAAAGAGTGTCCAATAAAATATCGCCAGAGGGTGAATAACAACTGTATTTCACAATTTCTACAACGAATAGTAATAGAAAGACACTCACTTAGGATTGCTTTACACTTTCTATCTCATCAGACCACATTAGGTGTCTAATATGTGTAGCCTACGGCCCCTAATAAGCAGCAGGGACAAAACCTGTTAATTAAGAAAAGGCTAAGGTGTTTTGGCTTTTCTAGTAATGTCATCAAACTCCTCCTGAAGGTCCTTTAACTCTCATCATTCTATTTTGGTTGCTGCACCTGGTACTAATTTGTTGAATTCTCCTATTGCATTCACTAAATCAATGGCGTCAGAGTTTGTGACTTTGGCATATGCTACAACTTGTACTTTCTTGAATCAAATTAGTTATCAGGTAGTTTTTACCAAGAAACTTTGAGCTCTAAAGTATAACTTGTATTGTAGAAGACTGTAATAATCTAAGCTCCTGAGCACGTATGAACTTCCATGTTGTAGATTTAGGCTTATTCTTTAATGGATTCTTGATGTATAATTCCAATAGCATAACTTTTTATCCATCAGGATATTTTTTGGCATCCCCTTCTGTGCTCAAAAGCAATCCTTAGGTAGCTTCCACAGAATTTGAAACTTTTTTTAATCACTTGAGTATTAACAAATACTCAACTTATATATTGATTTATCTTACTATACCATACATGTAAGCTTCTTTTAGAGTTCTAAATTCATTCCTAAAAACCATAGGCATCTTTTTTATCAAAAAGCACAAGGTGCTCTGAACAATGTTGATGTCACCTTCAATTTTCATCAAGAATTAAGTCTAAATGAGGATTTGTACTGGCGAGTTAAAGCACAACTTCTGTAGCAGTCAAGACCTTACATCCAATATTATATGGTAGCACAGAGTAAGCTCTTAGCGCGCAAATATTGTATTGTCCTGCAGATTTGTACTTCACATCATAGTTGTCCAGAGATACTTGAGCTTCTAGATTAGCTTTTAAGTCATACTATTGACAGATGCTCCAGCACAAAATGGCCATTACTTTATCTTGTTTAATGACAACTTCCACTTTTTTGATGCTCACCTTATAGATGTTTACAGTTGTCAGTTATTTAGTTGCTTTTTAAAGCCTTACATTTCTTTCTGTGAATCTGTTTTATACATCACTAGAGTTTTCTGTTCTGGTTTTATAATATATGTAAAAGTTTTGTGTATAAGGCGTTCTACTTCATTATCACTCTAGTTGATTTTAGTGGATTAGGAAGCTTGTTTCAGGTAAGCTGAATTAGATTATTCTCAACTGTCAAGGATCATGTTTATAATAATATGACTGTACTACCACTCAGGATGACTTACCATCTACAGAGACATCCAGAATACTGTGGGTACAGCCATCAATACTATTTAATGCATGGTGAGCAGTAAAGGTATCAACACTAGCAGAAATTTCTAGCATTGGATATCATAGCTGCTGAATAACTCTGAGAAAATCTTAAGTTAAAAAATGAAGGGACCATTTAGTACTAAAAAAACAGATGAATGGGAAATTTATTAAGAAACTTTTATATAAAAAATAAAACCAAAAGGAAGGGAAAAAGGGAATATGGAGCAATAGCAGTACCTGTTGGGGATTGCTTCCTTATAAGCATAATATTTGGAGAATAAAGAAAAGGGTGTATGAAAGCCTGAAAATACCTTTGCAAATAATTAACCACGGATCAACACTAATTGGCTACTGATATTAGGTTGGATTCAGTCTGACTGGCCTGATTGGTATAAATTTTTTACCAAGATTTTTTGTGGCGCAATTCTCTCTAGAAAGCCGGTGACAATTTGTTTAACAGCTTACAGGCACTTTAGACCAGGGCAGGTAATGGCGGCCCCATTAAAAATTGAATGGGTTTGCATGCCTAAACCAGTTGGGGCAGAATTGCCTAAACTGGACGTAAGGAGGAAAGTTGGAGGGCAAAATTTAGTCAAAGTTCAATTTATACAATTTGATTTCATTCCTTATTGCTTCACTACTATTAATAAGACTCAAACCAGGGAGTGATGCCTTCTGGAAAGGTGGGTATCTGCAACCTTGCTGATGGCAATGGATTTTAGCCACCTACTACTCCTGAAACACCCCTTGATCTTCTCCGCCAGTTCCTTGGTGGTGAGAAGAGGGAAAAAAAGCAACAACCTTCAGGGGGTAAGCTGTCACCAACCTCTTATCAACAACACAGCTAGATAGCACCTGGTTAGTGAGTAAATTATTAGGTTTTTTCCCCTTCATTATTTGGAAGTGGTGTTCCTCCCCTAATGCAACACAGGGGTGCTCCTCATAACTTACATAAACCTCATGAGCCCTTACCCTTAGGCGTACAGCTAACTATTTTGGGGCTCCTAATTTATAGTAACCAGTGTTGTTTTTGGCAAAGTCTTCATAATCGTCTTCCCCCTTAATATAGAGTTGGATTAGTTTACCACTATTTCCAGTTCAACATTCTTTTTGGGTGTTCATTAGAGTATTGTTAGCTGAGAAAAATCCCCCAAAGTGCAATGGATGTAACGCACAGGTCCTTGCCAATATGTGACAAATGAGTTGGGCAGCACCAGTCATGTCGCCAACCACATGACTGATAATCCCACGGAGAAACAACCTCTCACCCGTGTGCCATTTCTAGAATTTGCAATGTATTTGCAAACTAAGGTTCCAGCGATGCTTCACACAAGAAGTATGGCCTGACCCCAGGTTAGTGCCATGAACAAGGCCAATGCCTAGCCTAGCTTACTTGCTGAGCTCATTGTTCTGGTGTTCCAACTAGATTTCCTCTTTGTTGGTAATAAAATAGATAAAATTTAAAGCAAGCAAATATGATTTTATTTGTAGTTTTCTTATAGAGAAAAATAATTGTAAATGCAGTTGCCATTTCCTTTTTTAAAGCATTTCCAATAGTTAAAGTATTGATAAAACCCTAGATTTTGCTCTCAAGCGACATCTAAATTGTAGCTTGGGAAAGTCCCATATCCCACATGATGACCATTCTGAGGATTCAGGACACCAATCATTTGATACGCTGGATCAGTTCTCGTTCCTGGATCCCCAAATCCTTACCTACAATCCCCTTTTCTACTAGTTTTCTAATTGGTCCAATTTTCCCAATTCGACCTCCAAATTTGTGTGCAAATTTGAACCAATATTCATTAAGTCAATGTGTGTATCAGACTGGCCCCTATATGTCACAATGGATGATTGAACCTGTTACAACAAAACTTCTTAGGCTGATACCATCAAAATGGTTAGTGAGGCTTCTCATTGAATATGTCATACCTGTATATCTAATAATATATTTTACCCCCTTTAAGGAATCTCCAGTTTTTAAAGCCAACACCATAAACTATTAAGCTTTGGGATAGTACTCAAAGAAATTAAGAAAAATGACATTCATAATTAGTAGATCTAGACTCCTGGTGGTTTAAAGTTATTGATCTTAAAACTAGTATCTTGCCAAATAATTGGTTATAATTTCTCTTTATCTTCATCAACAGGAACTTTTGATTCATATTTTACACATCTTGAAAGCTTCTGATTATGACAATAAGACTTTCTTTAATATCTGTCCAAGTAAGACTTAGTTCATGGGTAGCATTTAGAACTTTTTTACTCTTGCAGCTTGCAAACCCTTATATTTATTGAACCTTTTGTATTTTGTTAGCTTTTACATACTGTTTCCATGAGTGCATAAAAAACCCATAACTGTGTCCTCACCTGTGGTATAAATAGTTTTGAAGTAGGGCTTGCATTTCAAACTCTAAGTATTACTATTCAGCTCATACCATAGGAACAGTAATAATATGGTAGCCCTACTGGAGAGTTTTCCCCAGTTTAGGTGGCAACCACTAATAGGCTCATTGGTCATATGTATTCAATTTGCAATGTTCTGGTTCATGCCACACAAGATTCTTTTGTAGTAATCTACCTTATCAACCTATCAATACTAGCATCAATTTTGTAGCATAGTCATCTTTCAAATGATTTAATTGCACTTTTATGCCCTTATGGACGCCCTAAGTCTGTCAGTCTGGGCTTTAGAACTTATATAAGGGATAGCTACAATGTGAGAATTAAAAGTATCTGAAACTTAATCTAGTTCACTCTGTGATGGTTGAGGTTTTCCCTTAAAATCAGATTGCCCTGATATTTTATAAGACAGGACGAGCTGGTGTCTTGAAGCAAGAGGTGAGGAGTGTTGGTTCTGGATAGGCCTGAAATGGGTTTGAGACTGAGGCAGGACGACGTTTGGAACTTGCGTCAGGGCTGGGATTGAACCAGATGATGTTAAAATTAGTGAATTTAGGGTTCATGGTGATTCAACTCAGAACTGCATCAAGTCATTGGTGTATGGCTTGGCCAGCAGTGTGTTCAATTAGGCCCAGGATGATGGGAGTCAGGTTATGGCATATTTTAAAGGTATGTGTCAGACATGACGGAGGAGTCTGAACTACTCTTGCATCAGAGGGCTATGAGGAAAGGGACCTGGGAACTGGAGGTTCTTTAGTTTTGTTTCATAATGATCAGCCTATTATACAAAATAAAGCCAATAACTTAAAGCCTTATCTATCTTTTTATTGATTTCTGAGTTTTTATTGGTACACTTATACTAACAGTGGCCATGTTTGGCATTTACAAGTAGGAGATAGAACTTAAGAGTGAGCTTTGGAGGGCTATTGTCTCCGCTTACACCTTTTATTGGGGTCAGGGCATGTTGCTCATGGTAAGCATACTTGTGATTTTCCTCCAAGGGTGTTCATCCATAGTGCCTGTAGCACATGCACTAAAGGAAGGTCTCAGGAACCCTATCCACCCTTTAGACTTTGACTTGAGTCCTGCTTTCTAATTCATTTGTGGCTCAATGGAAGAAGCCAGTGCGTTACACGATCACACTTAATCATTTTACACTTTAGTGTCAATACTTTTGTCACAATACATACACACTTAACATATGCACGTTATATGCTATGTCCAAAAATCTTTAAGCACTTTATTCATCTGCCTCAAATGATGTTGTTTCTACTCCTGGTTTCTATTTAGGTCCCTTCGTTGGGTCCAATGTGACACCCATCTCTTTAGTGAGAATCAGATGTGTCAGAGACTGCTGTACTACTGACCTATTTGGGGGTAGATAACCATGAGTTAGCATACCCAAGGGTTTAGCCCAGTATGACAAGGACAATAGAGGTGTCCAGGTATAAGGAATGGTGGGTAAGCTGGTATGGAAGTTGCTTAAAGACATAGCTTTAAACGGGAAAGTTGAAATGGAGCTTCTTGTAGGCTGGAGTGGTAGATCAGTATTGATAACACTTTAGTAAATAAACTTAATAGTGTTTGCATTATAAAGAATATTTTATTAACCGCAAAGATAACTAAATGTATGCCTTGGTTTTATATGCCATCCAACTTCTGGACTTACCTAAGCTTAATTGATTTTAAAAAGTGCACTATTCTTCTCTGGAGCTTATGTGATTGCAACTTTCATGTGATTTTGAAAGGCAGTAGGAATCATCTCAGTATCATCATAAATTCGTTTTAGAGCGATTAATCAACTAAATACTATTGCTAATGAAATAATTAAAATGATTAATCGAACATTTTCACTACAATCATTCATTTGATATGCAATTATTAGATCTAGCTTTATCACATATCCTATTGATCTGACTAATAATATTTGTAATCTCAGGAATTCTATTAATGTCAGATTTACCCTGACATCATCCCCCACCAAGGCTGAAGCTACCTGCGAGGCCTTCTTCTTCCATTACTTTAATAGCTTGCCTGCATTATCTAAGTTCTCCTCGGGCTCCCAAGTGCACTCTTCTGCAGGATATTCAGCCCACTTAACCAGGTATTGCACTTTACCATGATGTGTTCGTCTCCCTCTAATAGCCTCCACCTCATACTCAGGATAATGACCTTTGATCAGTGGTGGCGCTAGCCCTTTGACTTTCTGATGTAATATAAAGCTTCCTTCTTTTTGTGCAAGAGGGAACGATGGAATACTTTGTGAATATTACAATCTTCAGGAAATTCAAGACGGTAAGCCACCTTTCCTATAACCTCTGTGACCTTGTATGGCCCTACACGCCAACGGGCAAGTTTCTGACATGGTACATCCAAAGGAATATTATTATCATCCAGGTAAACTTGGCTACCTACTTCCAACACATTACCAGGAACACGCTTATTATCTGCAAAGTCTTTGTAATTATGTACTGCTCAGTTCAGATTAGCCAAGCAAAGTGCATGAGTTTGATGAATGTTTCTTAAAAATTCCCTACCAGGGGGGTTATCCGCTTCAACAGGTGACAATGGTTCCCAGTTCACACCATGAATATAGTTAGCTTTGAATGGTGACATTCCAGTTGAAGAATGATCTAAGGTGTTAGAACAGAACTGGGCCATAGGCAACAACTCAGCCCAGATGTCCTGCTCTGCATTAACATAGTATATCAGGTACTGCTCCAGAAACTGATTAACTCTCTCAGTCTATCCATCAATCTGCAGATGGTATGCGGTGGATAAACATCTCTTGATTCCAAGGTCTACAAGGAGCTGTTTCCAAAAATTCGATGTGAATTGAGGCCCTCTGTCTGAGATCACCTCCTTGGGAGTACCATGATGCAGGAATACATTTCTCAAAAACAGATGAGCTATCTCTTTAGCCGTGACATTGGTAGTAGTTAGGATAAAATAACCCATTTTAGTAAATCTATCTGCCACCACCAACGCTGTATTGAATCCTTGGGGATGGGGTAGCTCTACTAACTATCCATGGATATTGACTCCCATGGCTTTTGTGTGATTGACAATGGTTGTAATTGTCCTTGAGGAAGTCCTCTACGAACCTTGGTGCGCCCACAGACCTCAAATCCTGCCACATATTTTAATACATCCCCTCTAAGACCAGGCCATCAGTAAGATCATTGAATCAGTTTGATCTTTTTATTCTTTCCCGGGTGCTCTGCCATGCCTACTGTCAGAAATTGAGATAACAACTGACTCGAATTCCCCACTTCTGGATCAAGCCGTTCCAAATAGGTCAACAAACCTAACCAAGCTAAACTAATTTAAGAATCCTCCTCCCTATTCCTAGGTCACGTGGGGTGGTGTTTCCACCCATTTGGTCAGATGGGCGACACAATCCATTGAGGATGCCCATGAGGAGGCCATTCTGGAAGATCAGTAAAGATCCTGAATGGGTGAGGCCCCAATAAACCCTGAGGCACCAAATCTCAACGCACACTATAAAAAATTAAACCTTTTGACTTAATAAAGCATTCAGTATTCTAGCCCATTTTTCCGTTTCCTTATCAGTGCTCTTTCTGAAATTTCCAGCTTTGAGCCACCTACAAACCTTGGCGCCAGTCTAGAGAACTTCAGCGCCAACAAAAGTGGTGCTCACTACAGGGGTCTCTGAGCTGTCCTAAGCGAAAATGTCTATCACAAAAAAATAGAAAATACTATCAGCCCTGAAGACCAATTGATTGGTCAGTTGAGAAGCGTTACTTGATGGGTTAGTAGCTCATGATATGCAACGCCGCCCTCACAACCCAAGAGGCTAGAATATCGGGCCGCCTTACAACTCTCACTGCCCTCCCTTGATGGGAGCCAATATCAACTCCAGTACAAAAACCTTAATGATGTCGTACAACAACTAATAAATGGCATCTACACCATGGGGCCCACTCCAGCTGCTCCCATGCCTCTTCTGTACCTTCTACAATGCGGGAACTCTATGACTCGGCTGTACTACTGGCAGAGGAAATTTCCCTGTGGCCTGAACGCTACCTTCTTAACTTTGTCCACCCAGCTATTCATCATCTACTCCAGCTAGTCAGGTTACACCATCAGGAAATCTCCCAGCAACTGGGACTCACCCAGAATTTACACTCATAAATCAACTTCTATGGCACTGCCTCCTCCTTTGTGAACAACACCGCGAAGCCATTATTGATAACCAGCGATTTATCAATGAGATCTGAGAGATTAAATTGTATTATTAGACAGCAGAATCTCTGGCTACCTCGCAGATCAGCTTTGTCAAAACGCTCAGCTACTTGAGGCGACTTGTAATCAGCGTCTCCTCAAAGTCAAAGAACCTGGTACAATCCCTGCAACAGCACTACTGAGAGCTGGCCTCTCATAACTACCCCTTCATGAGTGCAGGGCCAGAAGGACCTAGGGGGCCCAAAGGCCCCGAGGGGCATCCAGGGCCAGCAGGACCCAAAGGACCCTGCGGACCTCAAGGGCCTCCATGCTCTTTGACATCTGGCGAACCTGAAGACCCATGGCGAAGGGATGTGATAACAGCCCTGGCTGCCCTACGTGATCAAATCCAAAACGTGGCATTGGGTTGCAAACTCCATTTTGATGGAGTCCCCCTCAACCCCAGGGTCTCTATCGAGGCATTGTTAGATGAGATGGATAACTTCAGTGCCTTTACTAATAATACAGATGCTTGTATCTCCCAGCTTGAACAAACTTGTCAAGGATTTGAAACCTGTTTGACCACCCTCAAGAGCCAGCTCCACCTTTAGAGCACTGAGATCCAATACCTAAAGGAGCAGGTTGAAAATAAGGTTTCTGCTTCCACCCTCAGCCGAAATTGGGACTACATACAAGAGGACTTAGAAGGCTTGCAGTGACAGCTGGATCAGTGGGCTCTCCATGATTATGTGGAAACTGAGATCTCAGAGCTGGTACCCATCCCCGGCGTTAACACCCTTTCCCTCCTATTGTAGCTAACTTTATACCTAGTTTTAAGGAAGGTTCACCCCTGGATGGGAAAGTATCTCCTCCTTCCTGTACGCCTATGAGGTTCCATGGAGGAGGCCACTGATCGGCAGAAGGTGAAGCATATCCACTCCCTGCCTAGACAGCACTGCCTGGAAGATTATGACCCCCCATTTGAAGGAGTGTAACATCTGGGAACAGGTCCATACAGCCTTGATCCAAGAGTTTGGCAGCAATCAAACTCTGGCCAGCCAAAAACAGGCACTCATGGGCATCCAACTGAATAAAAGGGAAAACCCCATGGAGTTTTCCAACCTTTTTATTCCCAAGTCCAACCCTTGGTCATGACAAATCGTATCACCCTGGACGACACTATCACCGCTGTCATTTCTGCCTTAGGATCCTATCCTGAAGTTTAAATGCATATGATCAGGCATAAAAATGGGTTTACCTGTATTCAAGAGATCAAGGAAGCACTTAACGAGATCCCTGCCTCGACTCTACACTTTAAGGCTACGTCTAAAGGCCCCTCTAACCACCCTAGGGTCCATGTGGTTGAAAACCAGAAGAATCCACGACCTTGATGCACCTACTGTAATGGTTTCAGACGTAGTGCCCAGGTCTGCTGGAAACGACTTTCAAGGAGGCAGGAAAAGGGCCGTCAGTATGAAGGACAAGGCGCTCCATGCTGAAATCCCTATCAGCCTCAAGTATCCTCCTTGAATGAACCAGAAACTGTCATACCAGAAGAAGGAGTTTTGGTATCTGATGAAAATAAAAATGTTGATACTACTTACTCTTCTTCTGATGATTCTCCCATGTTCCTCACATTACTGCCCCAATTTGGAAGTCTGGTTACCTGAGTCGCCATACGGGTCTACAAGATTCCAGTCCTCACCATAGTGGACAGTAGCTCCCCCATGAACGTCATATCTTCCAATTTGATGAAATGGGTCTAGATCGCTCGGACCTGCCCCACTACATGGGATATGGCTACAACTGGCCCACAGTGTACCCGATCTAAAGGAGCTTATTCCTCTCTGCTGTTACAGTTTGGAAAGCTTGCTGTGAAAACCCTGCAGTTGCACTAGACAACCCTAGTTATGACCTGCTCCTCAGGACTCAGTTTTTGAAACTATTTGGCGGTACTCCATTACAATGGTGGTTTTCTCTCTCCTAACTAAGACATTGGGTCCCTTTGATCTTCGAAACTTCTTGTGACTCTAAGATGGAGGTCAAAGCCTGAGCCTGTCTACTGGAGATTGAGGACCGAATTAATCAACTCAAGTATCATATCAGGGGCTCTTGGAGTCCAACTACCCCCTCCTGCTGTTGATGGACAGGAAGCCATGCTGATCTACTTATCCAGGGTGACTACAGTACCTTGAAGTCCCAAGACATTGCTGATACTCAGGTCCATGTCAATATTTCCTTGGAATACCTATTGGAATACTGAGATCTAGACAATCCATCTCCTAAAGAAGTACTGACCTGCCCCTGGATCCTTGATCCAGCATATGCCGGATCTATATCAGTGTTGATAGCCAACCTTACTGACAAACCCAAAGTTGTAGGTCCAAAAAATCCCACCGCTTATGTCCACCTTTTACTAATAGGGGCTGTTTCTGATGTTTGAAGCTTTGGGGACTTGACGGATTTTGGCTTGGAGTCACCACCCTTGGTTAGTCTGGTTGACGCTAATATCAGGAAAGACCTCTCAGACGAGCAGCAACACAAGGTCCAGGAGTTGTTGGAGAAATACTCGTACCTATTCTCAGCCTTGACTTATGATTTTGGAAGAATGAGCGGAGTCCTCCACCATGTGGAAACTGGGGACGCTCCCTCTTTTTGATCCCAGCTTTACCAAAAAAGCAAAGGTTGAAGAGGCCCAGTGATGGTGGAACTTAAACAGCTACTCGACGCTGGGCTCCTGGTAACATTGCGCAGCCCTTGGGCCTCCTCTTCTGCTGGTTCAAAAGAAAGATGGCAGGCACTGGGTGGTGATGGATTATCGATGACTTAACTTCATCACCAAAAAGGACAGTTATCCTCTGCCCCAAATTGATGATTCTCTATCTTCTTGCCGGTTCCCAGTACTTTTCAGCCATGGACCTCGCCAGCGGATATTGGCAGGTTGAGCTTACCCAAAAGACCGAGCCAAGTGCGCTCTCATCACCAACGATGGGCTATTTGAGCCCACCCAGATTCCCCAAGACCTTTGTAACGCCCCAGCCACTTTCCAGCGTTCCATGGACAGGATCCTTGGGGACTTGAAGCTCTCATGCGTCCTCGTCTACCTGGATGACATTACTGTTTTCTCGCGGACCTTTAATGGACATGTGGAGCATCTCAGGGAAGTCTTCAATAGCTTAGGAAGGCCTCTGTCAAGCTCAAGCTTTCAAAGTGCTTCTTCTTCCAGTCTGAGCTAGAGTTTATAGAACACAAGGTCTCCAAGCGTGTCATCCAACCTATACCCAACAAAGTCGACGCCATAGAGAAGATGTCACGCCCCTAAATCTTATGAGATACTCAAGTTTTTCTTGGCATGGTGTGCTATTACAATCAGTTTATCCCACAGTTTGCCGACCTAGCTGAGCCACTGTTATATCTCATGCAGAAGAATGTACCGTTTGTGTGGCAGCCTGAATAGGAGCAGGCTTTTAACGCTTTATGTACCTCTATGTACTAAACCCATTCTAGTTCACCCTCACTTCAACCAACCCTTTTTGTTGTTCACATATGTGAACAACGTTGCCGTTGGGGCAATCCTGGCCCAACATGATGAAAACCAGGTCGACCACTCCGTGGCCTATTTTAGTAATACACTAAGTAAAGCTGAGCGGAACTACAGCGTCACTGAGAGGGAATGTCTAGAAATCCTACTAGCCATCAAACATTTTTGGCCTTACCTCTACGGTACCATTTTACTATCATTACAGACCATTCCTCGCTCTGGTGGCTTCAACAAATGAAGGTCTCAATGGTTGGCTAGCCAGGTGGGCTCTATGACTGCAAAGATAAAATTTCACTATTGTTCATCGTGCATGCATGTTTCACCAGAATGCTGATGGTCTCTCTCAGATGCCAGTGCTAGCAGTCTTGACCCCCAAGGAAGATTGGCTATATGACCTGATAGGACAGCCCTAGCAATGGAATTGGAAACTCCTGAGGTTTAGGCTGAACTCTGCAGAATGACTCAAGACACGCAAATCAAGGCCGGGCTACACTGTAAGAAGGTTAACAAGAAATGGCTCCCTTATATCTGCCCCTCCTCTCGAACCAATGTCATCATGTAGGGCAATTAACTGTGGGACACAGGGCAGTTAAGAAGACTCACGAATGGCTGAAGTCACGATTCTATTGGGACCAAATGGTAGAAACCATCCAAGAGTCTTAAAGGCTTGTATGACCTGCCAATCCCATGACCAAGCCAACCCTCAATTCAACACTAAGTCATTGCCCCGACTAAGCCCTTCAATGTTGTTAGCATCAACGTGGTGGGTCCCCTTCCCATAGGATTGCATGGCCACAAGTATATTATCTTGGCGGTGGACCACTTATCTAAGTGGGTCGAGGCGATTTTAGTTCCCACTGCCACTGCTAAGGCTACAGCTCTTTTCCTTGTTCGTTCCATTTTCACCTATCATGGGTGCCCCCAGACCTACTTTTGGACAATGGATTGAACTTCACTTCCCATGTAGTACAAGAACTAACTTCGTTATTTGGCACTACCCAGAGTTTTTCTGCCCCTTACCACCCGTCTACTAATGGGGCAGTAGAACGCGTTAATGGAACTCTTATTTCCATCCTACTGAAGTTGGCCGCCTCAGATCCTGCCTGTTGGAACCATTATCTACCCAGCGCCTTGCTTGCCTACAGGGTGAGCTACCACCGAGTCATCAAGATGTCCCCATTTGAAGCCCTATATGGGCGGGCACCTTGGCTACCAAATAGCATCCAGCCACTTCTTGAAGCCTCCACACCTGAGAACTCCAAATTAACTATGAGGGCCTAAGCTGTTGAAATTGTCCAGCTTCAAGCCCAAGCCACTCAAGGCACTATTACCACCACTGGAAGAGAGACATCCGGATTTAATCTCAGATGACCCTCCTTACCAAATTTTCAAATAGGTGACCTCATTCTCTTTTATCAGCATTGACCTGGAGGCCAACAAAATAAGCTAGACGCACTTTGGTCTAGACCCTATAAAGTCATTCATAGGGTGAAGTCCAAGTACTCCATTGATGGCGTCAACCAAGGGACTGTAGTAGGTCCGTGCATGGTCAGTTCTGAAGCCATATTCACTCTGACAGGATCTTGAGGGGGCATTGTCAGAATTTGAGATAACAACTGAATCGAATTCCCCACTTCTGGATTGAGCTGTGCCAAATTGATCATCGGACCTAACCATGATAAACTAATTTCAGGATCCTCCTCCCCTATTCCTGAGTCACGTGGGGATGCGTTTCCACCCATTCAGTTAGGTGGGCAACACAATCTGTTGAGGATGCCCACGAGGAGGCCATTCTGGAAAATCAGTAAAGATCCTGAATGGATGAGGCCCCAACGATCTTTGAGGCACAAGTCCCAATGCACCCTATAAATATTAAAACCTTTTGACTTAATAAAGTATTCATTACTCTGACCCATTTTTCCGTCTCCTTCTCGGTGCTCTTTATGAAATTTCCAGCTTTGAGCCACCTACAAATCTTGGCGCCCGTCTATAGAACTACAGCGCCAAGAACTACATCATGGTTCTTGAACATGACATCCAATATTAAAGGTTTTTCTAGTACATAAAAACAACCATTCCAGAATACTGACTGACCCTTTAATGAGTAACTCTTTTTTTACCACACACTGTCTAAGTTTTGAATGAGATCATTTTTAACATTCTGACTGAAAGCATCATCATTTTGAATATCCAAAATCTCATCTCCACGGCCCACTAGTACAAGATGAGATAATAATGCAGCAGGATCCTTGATCTTCAAAAGCACATGTGTATTTAACTCAGTAATTTCCCCCTCTTCAGGTATCAAGTTAAAACGCCTGGCTTAAGAAATCTGGAACAACATTAATTTTCCCAAGTTTGTAACCAATGTCCAAGTCATAATCCGCCAAAGTAAGTGCCCATCGTTCCTTATGCTGGTCTATTGCTGTGGGATGAAAAAAATAAGTCAAGTTTTTATGGTCTGTCAAAATTTTCATTGGGTACTTTGCCCCACACAGGTACCAGCGCCAGTGTTTTAGACATTGAACAACGGCCAACTTTTCCTTGTTGTAGATATTATAGTTGCATCTTACTGGGATGAGTTTCTTGGAATAGTAGGCTATTGGATTCAGCCTACTATCATCCCCCTATTGCAACAAAACCCCCCAAGAGCGTATCCTGAAGCATCAGTCTCAACCACGAAGGGCTTTTCATCATTGGGCATTGCTAACACAGGTGCAGAAAAAAGGCAGCCTTCAAGTCAGAAAAAGATTTTTCCTCCACCTGAGACCATTTATATGGAACACTTTCTGATGTAAGCCGTGTTAAGGGTAACGCAATAGAAGAAAAGTCTTTGATAAAATCCCTACAAAAGTTTGCTAAGCTATTAAACTACAAACAGCCTTCTGGCTAATAGGTGTAGGTTAATATGTGATGGCATACACTTTGCTAGGTGCCATGGTGAACCCATTCCTGCACACAACATAACCAAGAAATTCAACTTCCTCATGCCAAACTCACATTTTTATAGTTTCAAATGCAAGCTGTACCTTACAAGCTGTTCAAAGACAAAATTCAAGTGCAGTAATTGTTTCTTCTGCATCTTACTGTAGATCAAAATGTCATCAAGGTAGGCTACGCAGAAGTGGTCCAGGTAGCCACCCAGCACCATATTAATCATTTGTTGAAATGTACTAGGTGCGTTGCACAACCCAAATGGAATCACCAAATACTCAAATAGCCCAAATCATCTCTTAAACGCTGTTTTCCACTTATCACCTTTTTTATCCATATCTGGTTGAATGCATTCCTCAAGTCAACTTTGGAAAAGATTGTAGCTCCAGACAATTGGTCAATCAAATGATCAGCATCAGGTAAGGGGTACCGGTTCTTTATGGTTATATCATTGAGATTCTGGTAGTTTACACATGGCCATAGTCCACCATCCTTCTTACTAACAAACAACAAGTGTGATGAACAGGGAGAGCAGGAAACCCTTATAATCCCCTTCTCAAGCATTGTAACCAGATATTCTCTCAGGGAAAATTGTTCCCTCTTATTGAAACTATAAATAGGTCCATGGGTGGGATGCTTCCCTTCTAGTAAATAATCACGTGATTAAAGAATCCATGAGCCGATAGTTGCTTAGCCTCCTCCTCTACAAAAATGAAGCCCATTTTGAGAGATACTCAGGGATGTTTTCTTTGAAAGGCGCCATTTGAACAGCCTGATTTACAGTTGTGTACATGTCCAAACCTTTATGCTCTTCTAACACACACTCAATGAGCTTATCTTTTAGCTTAATTGTGATAGAGTTCCAACCATAATTGTCCTGGAGATCATATTGTGTCCACCAAGGATACCCAATAATTACAGGATGGAGTGAACTATGCAGGGCCCAAAACTCAACTTTAATTTCACTTACCCAAACTTCAAGTCAATGTGACGTGAGCAGTGGTAAGCTAAAGACTGTT
The DNA here is from genome assembly GCA_022478985.1 of Massospora cicadina. Classification (NCBI taxonomy): domain Eukaryota; kingdom Fungi; phylum Entomophthoromycota; class Entomophthoromycetes; order Entomophthorales; family Entomophthoraceae; genus Massospora; species Massospora cicadina. The sequence continues at coordinate 47,256 of JAKSZP010009577.1, read as the reverse complement.
CATCATACCCCAAGGTTACTTTCATCAAAGGTTTCTTTGCATGCAAGCCCAGCATTTTCACTGCATGCTATGAGATGAAGTTCCTTGGGGCCCCACTGTCCAGAAAAGCCATAGTTTTCAAACACTTTTTTCAATATGTAAGTTCATACTTAATAATGGATAAGACTGAGTCTCATTCTTTAATGAGGAAACGATGGTCTGGGGGTTTCTCTTCTTGTAATTCTATTGAACGCAGCATTCTTCTAGTCCGCCAACAATCACCATTAGATTCTGTGTGATATCAATAACTTTTATGGCAGCTTGGTGGGTGTAAGTCCCGATGAACGTCCGCTGGGTGTTAATTGGGCCAACCTTCTGTTCCTGAGCAAGAAAATACCAAAGAGGATGGCCACAACCCTGTTACCTAGGGCAATATCGCTCATGTGGTAGACGAGCACTGGAAAATGGTCCTTCAGCTTCAGATCCCACTTTCAGTACTTGCACTCTCCTTGGAAGAACTGTCACAATGAATTATTAAAATCTGTGCTGAGATCACCAAAATGGAATTAATCGCAACTAATTTGAGCGGCAATCAGCTGGATACTCAGATTTCAAATGGTCAAAAAGGTATGAAGGCTGAGCTATTGGTCAGAACGCCCGACAGTTGCAAATTCTGTTTACACGATGATCAAAAATCTTCCCCCTCCTATTCCCAAATAGTTCACCTCTTAGGTCAAACTGACCAAAACTCAGCTCGTCGCTAATTTTGCAATGTCAGTCCCTAGGGAACTAACCTGCATATTCCCAAATAGTTCACCACTTAGGTCAAATTTGTGGAATCCAATCCCGACTTATTTTCCCTCCCCAAAATTGATGACTATTTAATTGGGCGCATCGCCCTGAGAAAATAGTTGGTTGATTTTCTTCCCTTAAATTTCCCAATAAAAAAACACCCTCCCCTAAATTTCCATTTTTTTATCGGTTGAGATTTAAATCCCCTTCCAGTTCCATAACCATCATACCAGCAGTAGTGCCCCTGGCATTCTGGTCCACCACTTGGATGCTCCGGCATTCAGGCTGGTAGGCCAGTCTATATTCTACTTGCCGTCTGCCTGATATAATCGACCAACCATCACTCTCTACCATTTCAACCTTTCTCGCAGATATTGGTGAAGCAATGGCTTTTTCTTTCCAACTGAATCAGGTCATAAAGAAGATTATCCCTGCCCACATTAGCCCCATCCCACTCAAAAACTAAAGGAAAACCATGCCCCATAGTTGCCATGGCTACCTTGCCCATGTCAGTAGAGTCTGACATCTCAACTTGCAATGAGTTTGTCCTCCAAATCCCAGTAGTTTCCCAGCTGTCGCCCTTCAAAGTTGCAATTCCTATGGAACTGATTATCATCACAAATGGGGAAGAGGCCAAGGAAGAAGTTATCCTGGCATTCTGGAAATTGTGATATTCCTTCCATAAGAACAGTTGGGGCAAGCCGCGCAATTGTGCGAATTGTATGAACCTGGATGAAATATCCCACATCTCCCCCTGAGCTTTCCCATTTTCCCAAAAACCTACGTCAGTAATGGCAATCAAGTCACCCAAGGTGCACAAGAAGGTGGCTCTGATACAGTTTCCCATTGATGAGGCTCTTCTCTTGGAAAAAGGAAAGGGTAATGTAAGTCCCAAGGAACGTCCGCTGGGTGTTAATTGGGCCAACCTTCTGTTCCTGAGCAAGAAAATACCAAAGAGGATGGCCACACCCCATTACCCAGGGAAATCTCGCTCATGTGGTAGACGAGTGCTGGATAATGGTCCTTCAGCTTTGGATCCCACTTTTGGTACTTGCAATCTCCTCAGCAGAACTGTCACAATAAATTATTAAAATCTGTGCTGAGATCACCAAAATGGAATTAATAGCAACTAATTTGAGCGGCAATCAGCCAGATACTCAGATTTCAGATGGTCAAAAAGGTATGAAGGCTGAGCTATCAGTCAGAACGCCCAATGGTTGCAAATTCTGTTTACACGATGATCAAAAATCTTCCCTCCTCCTATTCTCAAATAGTTCACCTCTTAGGTCAAACTGACCAAAACTCAGCTCATCGCTGAATTTTGCAATGTTGGACCCCAGGGAACTAACCCGCATATTCCCAAATAGTTCACCACTTAGGTCAAATTTGCGGAACCCAATCATGACTTATTTTCCCTCCCCAAAATCAATGACTATTTAATCAGGCGAATCGCCCTGAGAAAATTGTTGGTTGATTCTCTTCCCTTAAATTTCCCAATAAAAAAACACCCTCCCCCAAATTTCCATTTTTTTATTGGTTGAGATTTAAATCCCCTTCCAGTTCCATAACCGTCATACCAGCAGCAGTGCCCCTGGTATTCTGGTCCACCACTTGGATGCTCCGGCATTCAGGCTGGTAGGCCAGTCTATTTTCTTGCCATCTGCCTGACAGTGGGGTGATGTCCCTGATTAAATCTGCTAAGCGGCTTTCTAACCCCTGTCTGAAGTAAAGTGCTCCAATTTCTTTATCTAACTCTGCCTTCTGAAAGATATCCAGGAACATATGTATGTATACCTCAACAGTTTTCCCTTCTTGCTGAAAATTCATCAAGTCTATCCTTGCCTTTAATCTGATACTAGTGTTGGTTGCTGCTGCCAAAAATTGACTTTTAATTTCTCATAGTTAATGCACACATTTTTAATTTTCTTCTAATGTATCGATAAACCAACTCAGCACATCACCAGTGAGTTGTGAACCCTCTTCCATAACTTTTCATGTGACATCTGAATAGGTTTCAGGATAAGCTTTAAAATATGCCCCAACAATGTAAGACCTTCTTTCACTTCAGCTAAAGATAATTTCTTTTGCAAGGGAACTGTAGGGTAAGTTATAGGTGTATGGTTGGCCACACTAACTGTCTGCACTTGACTGGGTCCTGATGCTCCTTTATAAGTTGTTTTATCTTTCTTTTTTAGCGCTAGGTGGTCCCAAAGTTGTTTTATCTTTCTTTACTGGGAAAAATCTGAAGCAGCAATTGGTAACTTCCCATCAACAAGGCAGATATCAAAGCCCCTATAATAAAAATGCGGTGGAATATTTATTGTAAATTTGGAAGTCAAATTGTCAGAGACTGGTGTACTACTGACCTGGTTGGGGGTAGCTAACCATGAGTTAGCATACCTAAGGGGTTTAGCCCAGTATGACAAGGACATTAGAGGTGTCCAGGTATAAGAAATGGTGGGTAAGCTGGTATGGGAGTTGCTTAAAGACATAGCTTTAAAAGGGAAAAGTTGAAAATGAAATTTCTTGTAGGCTGGGGTGGTAGATCGGTATTTGATAACACTTTAGTAAATAGACTTAATAGTGTTTTCATTATAAGGAATGTTTTTATTAACTGCAAAGATAACTAAATGAATGCCTTGGTTTTATATGCCATCCAACTTCTGAACTTACCTAAGCTCAATTGATTTTAAAACAGTGCACTATTCTTCTCTGGAGTCTATGGGATTGCAACTTGCATGTGATTACAAAAAGCAGTAGGAATCATCTCAGTCTCACCATAAATTCGTTTTAGTGCGATTAATCAACTAAATACTATTGCAAATGAAATATTTAAATGATTAATCGAACATTTTCACTATAATCATCTCATTTGATATGCAAATATTCGATCTAACTTTATCAAATATCCTATTGATCTGACTGATAATATCTGTAATCTCAGGAATTCCAATAATGTCAGGATTTACCCTGACAAAAAATGCGAAAATTTTAATTACCACTAAGTTGCAAAAATCAGGTTAGGCGCTAATAGCACTTACCTACAGCAACCTGATAGAAGGCTTTATATTTAAAGATAGTTTGGTACTAGTGGAATATACTCAAGCTTTTACTGATCAGTATACCCTCTTAGTTTACACTTGACATTCCTGAAAGTAGATTTTTCTCTTTATCTAGATCTTCTTATATATAAAACAAGAGAAATTAAGCATATGCGATTAAATTCTGTACAATAATAGCTATTGGTTTAAAAAGTATTGGGGCTTCTAGTAAGATTTAAAAAAACAATACCATGATAAGTTAGTTAGAGATTGATTTTATTTCCAAAAGTTATATGGTAATGATAGAGGTTTTTGAGTTATTTAATTTATCTTATATGGCTCCTTTATCAGCTTTGCTATTGGCAACAGGCAATGATAATTTTTGGGTACTTGGAGGCGCCTGAGTTGTAAAGACAAGTTGGTATAATATTGTATTATAGATCCTAACTTTCTTTGAGATACCTGTCATAGTTGGAAAAGTACATCATACTTGGGACCAACGTGAGAGACAAAGCTGCATGCAGGGAGGCCAAGAAGGTGAAGTTAGCAGGCCTCCCTGACCTCAAGCATACCATAGACCAACGCTGGTGAAGGCAAAATATGCCAAGTTGGTCCTATGGATGCAAGCAAAGTTCAGCCCTGTATGAGAGCAGGAGCGTTTAAATGAACTAGCTTTGTAATAGATAAAAAGGTTTGATTTGCTTTCTAGGAGAATGGGGTCTCAAACCCATTCAGTTTTCAAAATTTTCAACTTGGGTCAGCTGCTCCTATAATAAATTACATAAGTTTGGTCGATTACCAGGTACAGTGTATTTCCCAATGAAAGTGTGCACCTATTGGTGCACCTTGGCTTAGACCCACTTCCCCTAATTTATTGTTTTTCTAAATTACCTTAAATTTCTCATGTCAAGACCAATCTCTCCTGTTGGTCAACTTCTCCCCTAGTAATAAACCCTTCACTAGTGCACCGTTTTTTAAATTATGATATCTTGAACAATCCTGTGCGTGGACCTCTCCAAGGAGGTCTCTCACAGCATTAACCATTTACTTTTGACTACTTTAAATTATCAGCTCATGCACTGTTGAGCCGCCCAGGTTCCCTCCAGCCTAGGGCGCCCATACATAACCTGTAAGTCCCAGGGAACGTCCCCTGTGTGTTGATTGGGCCCTCTTCCCGTTTCCAAGTAAAAAGGCTCTGAAGAGGGTGGCTGTACCCCTTGTCACCCAGGGCGACCTTACCCATGTGGTAGATAAGCGTTGGGTAACAGCCCTCCTTCTTTTGATCCCTCCCCCAGTGCCCACACTCACCTCAGCTGAACTTGTACAACTGATCAGGGAAATTTGCACTGAGATCGCTGAAATGAAGTCAATCAGTCTGAAAACGAGTGGAAATGAGCCCAATGATTGGAATCTACATAGTCAAAAAGGAACGAAGATTGATTCATTAGCCAGAATCACCAATGGTTTTGATTCAGCCAACACCGCGATCGTCAAAATTAACCCCCTCCCAAAATTATTGGGGATGATCTCCGATGTGCAGGTATCAGCATTGGACACCATTGACAATAGTTTGAAGCTCCCTACCAGAAAATTTGGCATTGTGGCCAATGCAACACTTTTGACCGAATGAACAGCCCAGCAACTGGGCATGGGCAGATTGGACATCCTGAACCTGTTCCCAACCAATTGGGACTACCCCTATTTTGGGTGGCCTTGGGGGATTTCCATTGCTCATTGGGCCAGACACTGTCACGCCAACTGCTGGAAATGCAGTTGAGTCACAGTTCAGGTGTTTAAGGTTGAACTTACAGTGACTCAGACCACCACTGAATCCTTCAATGTCAGTTCCCAGTGAGCTTATCTGCCCCCTTTCCTGAATATTCGCCAGTTAGGTTAAACTTGAGGGACCCAATCCTAGCTTATTTCCTCATCACATGACCACTTTTTAATCAGTTGCATCACACTGTGAAAATTGTTGGTCAATTTTCTTCCTTTATTTTCCATTAAAAAACCTTTCCCTGAATTTAGTTTCTTTATGTTGAAAGATAACCCGCCCTTTCTGCTGACACTCACTCACCCCTCGGGGTTAATGGCCATATTCAACTGGTATTTTAACATGTGCCTGTACAAGATTCTGGCTCACCGGCAGTTACTGGCGAAATTCCTTTCTAGTTTCATATCCGTCGTACCAGCAGCAGTGCCCTTGGAATTCTGGTTTGCCATTCAGTTTCTCCAGCACCTAGGCTAGCAGGCCAGTCTAATTCTAACTTGCTGTCTGCCTGACATAATCAGCAAACCATTATTCCTAACCATTTTTACCTTTCTAATAGATATTGGCATAGCAATGGTCCCTCCTTTTCAACTGAACCAGGTTGTTAAGATTTTCCGTGTCCATAATAGCCTAGTTCCACTCAAAATGTCAAACCCACACCCCATTGTTGCCGCGGCTATTGTGCCCATGTCAGTAGGATCTGACATTTCAACTTGCAACGAGCTTACTCCCCCTATGAACCTAGCGGTTTCTCCTGACCCCACTGCTATCTCTTTGGTGTCACTGGATTCATCCACAACCACCAATAAAGAGAACTTCGCTTACTTTCTAATACTATGAAGATCAGTATCGGATCTTACCATGTCTCCTTTGAGGCTCTGGTAGATAACGGAGCCATGGGTAATTTTATGAGCATTGAGTTGGCACAACAACTAGAACTGGACATGGACGCGGGTCCATCAGTGATGGTGGCTTCTTCAGCCTCCCAACATCAAATGTTATCTGTTGGCCAGTACCTTTTTGGTACACCAGTTTATCTTATGCAATCGATTTTCCACTATGCCAAACCTGGTGTTTCTGGTGATCTTGGGAGTGGGATAGTGGCATTGACCACATGTCAAGATCCACCTGGAGTCTAATATGTTGTCATTCGTTAATGATCAACTGGAGGGTGAATTTCCATTAGTCAACACTCTTAAGAAAACTCAAGGTCATAGTTCTATTACTTCCCTCATCTCTCCTGCGGGCCTCATCCTATTTTCCTGAAAGTTTATTGCACTATTGAAGTATCTTCGATTCCAAAAAGGTGGATTGTCTGCCTCCTCATACTAAATTTGACCTAAAATTTTGTACAACAGTGCAGTTGGTGAATATTAACTGTCCATTGTATCCCCACACAGTGGAGGAGGAGGTCACGCTCAACGCTTGTTTGGACGATATGCTGAAGAAAAAATGTGGTTGTTTAAGGAGACATCACCAGTCGCATCTCCCATTGTCTTCACTAAAAAAACTGATGGTTCCCTCCGTCCCTGTATGGATTATGGACATTTAAATAAAGTTACAGTTCATAATCCCTACCCCTGCCTTAGGAGCACACAATAAGCTTGAAATCGCCAAATCTTGTGTGTTCTCCAAGCTGGATCTCGTCAATGCCTTTAACCAGATTTGGATAATGGTAGGGCAAGAATGGTTAACAGCAATCCGGACAAAGAGAGACATTTTCCAATTCTGCATAATGCCCTTTAGGCTGAAGAGTGCCCCCGCTATGTCCCAACATATGATTGATAGTGTACTGGGTGACCTCCGGTTTACTTGCGCGGTCACTTATATTGATGACATTCTGGTTCACTCCCCAACTCCTGACCAACATGCTATTGACTTGGAAGCGATTGTGGCTGCTTTGCATAAGGCGGGATTTTTCATTAAGCCTTTCAAATGTGAGTTCTATAAGGAGGAAGTTACCTTTTTTTGGAAACTCATTCTTAAGGATGGTTACGCGATTCCCTCTAATAAGTTGGATGCTATTTGGGAATGGTCTACCCTGACAACCCAGAAACAATTAGGGAGTTTTTTAGGAACCATTATTTTCCTCAAAAAAATTTCCCTGGCCCTTTCCCAGTTGGCGGCCCTGCTCCACCCCCTCACCGGGAAGAACTTACCATTTCATTGTACACCCAAATGCCAGCAGGCGTTTGAGCTGATCAAGGAAGTGTTTTTATCCCCTCCCATCCTGAAACACATGAATCCTGAAAAACCATATATCATCACATGTGATGCCTCCTCAGTGGCAGTAGGTGCAGTGCTGCTCTAAGAGCATGAAGGCTTGGAACATCCAGCCACCTATTTTTCCCAGAAGTTTACATCTACGGAGCAATCCTGGGCCATTTACAATAAAGAGTTGGCATCCATAGTATGGGCATTGACTCATTGGCGATACCTTTTACAGGGTGCCCAGCATGAGTTAACCATTCACACGGATCACCAAGCTCTCTTGTATTTCTGTAAACCTCAAAAATTGGTGCATCGACAAGCCCAAACCTATTGGGACTTGTGCAGTTTCAATTTCAAATACAAATTCATAAAGGTTTTCTTAACGTACTTCCTGATTTTCTCAGCCAAAATCCTGCCCACTGTCTCCCAGATTCAGAGGAAGTGGATCTTGTGCCCATGATTCCCGCTGCCAAAATTTTGTAAATTGATCTCCCATCGTCTCTTCTGCTGCCCTTGCTACTGACACCCCGCTTGTTGCTCAGGTCTTAGCCAGCCAAATGACCTGCCCTGAAGGAGTGGAGTTATTTGAGAAATTGACCATTCAAAATCATAAACACTCTCTGTACTCCTTGGTGGAGGGACTCATTTATTTTAGGTCGCGAATTTAAGTTCCCCCTCTCTTCTGAGCTGAGTATTTCATGCGCACCATGATCCTCCCACAATCAGCCATCTGGGCAACAAAAAATGCATCAAATTGATAAAGCGTACCTATAACTGGGCAGGCTTAACTAATGAAGTTCCAGCTTGGATCGCTGATTGCATTACCTGTGCTTGGGCAAAGTCAGACTGCTCAGGAAGAAAGGGTCTCCTACACCCATTACAACAGGCGGAGGGTCCATGGACATCAGTGTCCGTGGATTTTATTATTAAACTCCCCTGTTTTAATGGGTTTATGGCAGTGATGGTGGTGGTCAATAGCTTCATCAAATTTTCCCTATTTATTCCCTGTACTTCTGTGATCACGTTTAAAGAGACCGCTCAGCTCTTTGTACGCCATGTGTTCTCAATGTTTGGTCTCCCACAGGAGATCATTAGTGACTGAGAACCCCAATTCACAGCACGGAATTGGAATGAGCTTTTATCCATCTTAAAAATCACCCCCTGTCATTCCACTGCCTACTACATCCCTAGTCCGACGGACAAACTGAGTGGGTTAACCAAATTTTGGAACAGTATTTGCATTGTTATGCTTTGGCCACCCAGGATACTTGGGCTGATGACCTCCCTCTTGCCCAATTTTCTTATAACAACGGTACTCACGCTTCAACGGGGTTTTCTCCCTATGAAGCAACGTTGGGTTATAATCCCTCCTTTTCATTCGGTCCCTGTATATGCCCAGACTTTCCTGCTGTCACAGATCATGTTGAGCATATCCGGTCTACCCAGTCCTTAGTGCGGGAGCACCTCACAAAGGCTATTATAGATTATAAATGGTTTGAAGATCGCAAACGGCTTCCTGGTCACAATATCATGGTGGGCTCTCATGTTATGTTAGACACTCGCCATCTGTGGATGCTGGTACCTTCCCAGAAGTTTGCAAGCAAATGTTTGGGTCCCCACCTGGTGGAGGAAGACTTGGGTAATGGTGCTTTTGGTTGAAATTGCCAGCTCAGTGGAAGCAGCACCCCATCTTCCACGTGTCTCTGTTGTCCCCATTCAAGGGGACCATCCCCACCAAACCTGAACCAATTGTGGTGAAGGATGCAGAAGAATCTGAGGTGGAAAGCATCCTAGCATCCTGAAAATCTTGGCAGTTAGTTCAGTATCTCATAGCCTGGAAAGGGTATCCGGCTTATGAGAACAGTTGGGTTAAGGCTCATGATTGCGCTAACTGCATGTAACTGGTCAAAGCGTTTCACAAATCCCACCCCAACGCCCCCCATTCCCCCAAAAAGTCGCAATGGTAATGTCAATCAAAGTACCCAAGGCGCACAAAAATGTGGCCCTAGTATAGTTCCCTGGTGGTGGGGCCCTTCCTTTGGAAAAAGGGAAGGGTAATGTAGTTCCCGGGGAACATCCCCTATGTGTTGATCAGGCCCTCTTCCTGTTTCCAAGTAAAAAGGTTCTGAGGAGGGTGGCTGTACCCCTCATCACCCAGGGCGACCTCGCCCATGTGGTAGATGAGCACTGTGTAACAGCCCTCCCTCTTTGGATCCCTCCCCTGGTGCCCACACTCACTTCAGCTGAACTTGTACATCTGATCAGGAAAATTTGTGCCAAGATTGCCAAAATGAAGTCAATCAGTCTGAAAATGAGTGGAAATGAGCCCGATGATTGGAATCCACATAGTCAAAAAGGAACAAAGATTGATTCATTGGCCAGAATCACCAATGGTTTTGATTAGCCAACACTGCAATCGTCAAAATTAACCCCCTCCAAAATCGTCAGGGATATTCTCTGACATGCAGGTAGCAGCATTGGACACCATCAACGATAGTTCAAAGCTCCCTTCCAGCAAATTGGGCATTGCAGATGATGAAATGCTTTCTGAAAGAACAAATGGCTCAGTGACTGGGTATGGGCGGGTTGGACATCCCAAACCCATTCCCACCCAATTTGACCGCCCCTACATGGGGTGGCCTTGGGGGATTCCTGTTGCTCATCAGGACAGACGCCGTCACATAAATTGCTGGAAACACAGTTGAGTCACAGTTCAGGCGTTTGAGGTCAAACTGACAGCAACTTGACCTGCTGCCAAATCCTTTTATGTCAGTTCCCAGTGAGCTTATTTGACCCCATTCCTGAATATTCTCCAGTTAGGTCAAATGTAAAGGACCCAATCCCGGCTTGTTTCCTCATTAATTGACCACTATTCAATCAGTTGCATTACACTGAGAAAATTGTTGGTCAATTTTTTCTTCCCCTTATTTTCCATTAAAAACCCTTTCCCTAAATTTAAATTTTTTATGTTGAAAAATAAACCGCCATTTCTGCCAGCATTCACTCACCCCTCGGGGTTAACGGCTGTATTCGTTTGGTATTTTATTATGTGCCTGTACAAGATTCTGGCTCATTGGCAGTTAGTGGTGAAACTCCTTTCTATTTTCATATCCGTCATACCAGCAGCAGTGCTCTTGGCATTCTGGTTTGCCGTTCAGATGCTCTAGCACCTAGGCTGGCAGGCCAATCTAATTCTAACTTGCTGTCTTCCTGACATAACCCTTTCAAGTCTTATATTTTTCCCTTTTGGTTAATTCTTCTATAAATAACACTTTCCTGCCTAAGTTACTGTAGCTCAAGCACCCTCTGCAGAGCACTAGTAACTTTTATACTACTGACTAGTTCCTTGTGTTGGCCTTGTATGCTATGCTCCTCCATGCTGGGAACAGGAGAGTTATAGACACTCTCCTTACAATAGCTTTCATAGAAGAATAACTTCTGAAAGGTGATGGCTAGGCACTTTTATATCAGAAGGGTCTATAATAGTAACCATATGTGGTCTCAACTGCTAACACTATTATCTAAAAACTTCTAAAGAAATATAAAATATAATCTAGTATAAAGATAGATTAGGATTGTAATCCTTTATTAAAGAAAAAGATGTTACTATTTTAAAGTACCAGGGGAGAATCAAAGTTATTATGAGCAATAGGCACATACCATATGTGAGGGTGGAAGTAGATTTATGAATATAGGAGTGATGGTACAATTCAGGTTTAGTGTTGGAATTGATCAGGATTCATCATCCAAGGCTGTACTGAGAGTATTAATGGTACCATAGTTTAATGGTTTTCATTATTTGAAATTGGGAAACCAATAGATAGTGAGGTATAATAGATAGTATAGGGTTAATATTAAGGGCACATAGATTAGTTAAGTATTAGTAGAGCCTTGTTCCTTAACACTTTCATGTCCAGTGACACCAACATGTTGCCACTGGCAACTAAAGTTTGATTTTCACGTGACAACATATTGGTTTCACCAGACATGAAATTGTTATCAATCTTAACAATTTAAACAATGGTGGATTGAGTTATAATTTTTACAATGATGATGGATCATCTGATAATGATTGTATGTCAAATTATAAAAATACTACAACAATGGATCAATTTATAAAATTTTCATATGTCCGTATTGGATGGTACTACATCCAAGGACAATGGCTATTCACATGACTATATCTCAAGATGCAATAAACATAGCAGGATAGCCATTAATCCAAATCAAATGCGGCATAATTTTAAATTTTAAATTTATTGCAGGGAAGGCCAACCATGGGACGGACACTTCCAAATATGACTCAGGAAAGATAAACTTAGTACCAGGGGGGCACCCCAGAGAAGCGATGCTATCTCTTGTTGCCAGCGGGAACGCCACTTATGGGGAGGGGGAGGGAACGTGTGGAAGGGGCCGTAGCCACTATTGAGCACATGTGAAGGAAGGGGTCTGATATGATGAACCAGACTGGGAACCAGGAGGAGACCAGCTGTCGGCGACATGGTGGGAGATATCCAAACATCCACGCTTGAAAGTGGTCCACCAAATGAGACCAGAATCTGTGGACAGCTTCTGAGAGGGTGGGGATGGAGCCAGCGATGGCATCCAAGACAATCGTGTGGATAGTCCACATGGTTATTGCAACCACCAGAGCATGGAGGGAGGGTGGAAGGGGGAGGCCATTGATGAAGCAAACATATCTCTTGACAGACTGAAGGGATGCGTTTGATCCTGGCCTAGCAGACGTTGGACTTCGCGCCATATCACTTTAGAGGTGGGGCACTTCTCCAGGCGGTGGAACAGCGTTCCATACTGGCCACACATGACACAGGATGAGTCTAAAGCGTTAGAGCACTCAGCTGTACGATACACCCGCCTCAGGCAGCGCCACACATGGGAGCGGACTTGAGGCTGCAACAGAGGATGGTGTGCGTATTTCCAGATAGTCTTTTGGGTCTCAGTGGAATAAGGGATGTCCATCATGTCCAGGTAGTCCACCCTGGATAGGACTTGGGGTCGAATGGGGATCACGCCATCATGGATGGGTAGCCCCTGTACCTCTTGTGTGAACTGAGGAGAGGGGCGGCCTCTTCGGGTTGTATGTCCACTAATACGAATTCTCCACTCTGCGCTTCACATGGAGAGTAGGATTCGTTTTTAGTGAGTTTTAGTCCGTGAGGACCTGTGGCTGATGTGTGTGATGCGAGGTATTTCATCAGAAAGTGGGGGTTTGATGGATTGTTGAGGCCCAAGGCTCAGGAGAAGTTGGAGCGGGCTGCACGGGACCAGTGTTGGGATGGGAGTGTAGGAGCGGTGATGGCCGCGATCCAGGTGCCCAGGATCTTGGCAGCATGGGCTTTGAAGTCAAGCAGGCCCATGCCACCTTGATGATGAGGGCCAAACATGACCTCTAGCCGTACTGGTGGAGGGCGGCCTGACCAAAGCCAACCTTGTAGCAAAGCATACAGGGATTTGAAGAAGCTTTGGGAGAAGGGGATGGCGTGGGCTCTGAACCAGACTTTGGATAGGAGCATAGAGTTGGCAAGAACAACTCTGCCAGTGAGGGTAGTAGGGTGGGCTCTGAGAGAGGCAATTCGCTTCGTCATGTTGTCCAGTATACGGCACTCCATTACTGCGGACGCATATCCACCTACCTCCATCCACACGCCCAGATGACGCACCGGTCCTATGGTAGGACGTGGCACGAAGGGGAGCACCAGTGGAGCGGTGTGTGTTGAGTTAGTAAGGCGTGGACGTGGGCGAGCAGATGGGCCGGGTTGGGAACTACTTGCTGGGGCCCAGCAGTTCTGAAACTGACCAAGGAGGATGATTTTGGTTTTGGAGGCATTCAGTGTCGCGTTGCTTACCTGGGAATATTCCTGGATGAGGGCTTCAAGCGCGCGTGCATCTTTGTTATTAGACACCCCCACCACGCAATCATCTGCAAATGCCATCATCTTGACTGGGGTTTGGCCTGGCACATGGACCCCAGTGAGTTGGGCATTCACATTTCGCAGTAGTGGGTCAAGGCTGAAGTTGTATAAGAGTGGGCTGAGAGGGTCCCCTTGTCGCAGGCCCTTTTGAGGGTGGACTACTTCCGTTAGGAAGCCTGGGCCATGCACTGCCATTGTCGCAGATTCCGTGAGCAGCATCACCCAGTTTATGAAGCGGGGGGGTAGGCGGAATTGATGGAGGCAGGCCCTAAGGTATTCCCAGTTTACTCTATCATAGGCCTTTTGTTGGTCCAAGAATACAAGTGCCCCAGAGGCTGTGGACTGACACACATTAGCCACAGAGTGCACATTATCCCAAATCAACCTTCTGGGGATGAAACTGAATTGTTCTGGGGAGATGGTAGCAGATGCTACAGTCCCTAAACGGTTAGCCATGATTTTTGTTAAAATTTTGGTGTCTGTGTTTGTTAGAGAAATGGGGCGCCAGTTGGCTAAGTCAAGCTTATCCCCTTTCTTGAAGAGTGTGACAGTAAAGGCCTCATGTCCTCCTGGTAGGAGGTGCATTTCCAACAAGCTTTGGTTGAGTGAGGCTAGCAGCAATGGGGATATATATTTTAAAATATTTTATGTAGAACTCATATGGAATGCCATCTGGGCCTGGGCATTTTCAGTTTGGCGCACCATGAATGGCTTTTCCATAATTCATTTGGAGTAATTAAATTCATTATTTCCAGGTATTGGAAAATGGTGCAGATATGAGCTCGGTTGAGAAATTCCGCCATTTCAGCTGGCTGAATTGGTTTGGCTTGGTATAACTCGGAGTAATATCTTTGCATTTCAATTGCCACTTTGGATGGTGTGTCCACAATGGAATTATCTGATCTTCACACCTTGTGTACAGGCTACGCTCTGGCATGGTGCAAAATTTTTTTAAAGAAGTATGCGGTGCACTTGTCACCTTTAGTGATGCGTGTGGCCCTGTATTGGACACAAATCTGATGTTTGTGTTGCCTTTTGAGTGCGTTGAGGTGGGTGACTGCCTCCGCCCACTTCCGGCCCCATGAAGGGCTGTATCCTGTGGCTAGAATGTTGGACTCCAAGTGGGCCAATTCTGCCAGCGTGCGCAAGATAACCGCCAATGTGGCTCATGAGCGTCTGGAGGAGAGATGGTGATAGTAGCGGATGGTGTCCTCTTTGAAAGTTGCCTATATGGAAATGGGGTCCACGCAAAATGGTGCAACAAATGATTTTTCCAAAGTTGCCTCTTCCACCCATGTGGAAAAATCCTGGCGACGCGAGCTTGGGGGGCGGATTTTGCACCAATATGGGGCCTTTGCAACTGTGACGGGTAAGTGGTATGTTATCAGGACCAGTTGGTGGTCGGAGAATTCCATTTTCATTATTTTGAAGTGGGAGATGTGGGGTTGGAATTTCGCCAGCATTAGAATAAGGTCGATGCAGGTCATGGACCTTAATTGGCCATTGTGGACATGGGGATGCATCATGTTTTTGAGCAGTGGGGCATGTCATGGCAGTGCATCCATTAACCCAAGGGTGGCTTTTAGAACACATAGTTCTATGTGACCCTGTGGGGCGTGGGGTGAGGGCAGCCACTGGTCCATCAGTGAGGTTAGCCAACAGTTCATGTTGCCAACTAGGAAAGAATTGGGGGTAGCAGGAGGGATTTGACCAACAAGAAAATTCCTGATGCTTGTGTGCACCATTTGGGGCGTAGATATTGACGATTGTGTGTGCAACTTCAGCCCACGAGAAGGTGACAATGAGCACTCAGCCATTTAGGAATATTTCTGAGGATGTGAATTTGAAAAATTATTTTTCTGAATTAGCACCCCACAGTGCTTTGACCAAAAGGATAGGGATGGTAGGAGCATTGTTTTCCAAGCTTCCTCGAACCTCATATAGAGTGGGACTCCTGGATGGCCAGGATATCCACGGGTAAATTGTTTTATAAAAACTCAGTTTCCTAGCCTGGGATAGGGAGGCCTTGAGTCTGGTGATATTCAGCATCCCTAGAGTGAAGATTTCCCCCATTGCACCTTAGATGCGAGGGGTAGGCCCCTGGGCCCACCAGCCTCTTCCAGGTCCCCACGGGCTTTCACAGCAGCGCAGGTGTTAGCAGCAACGCTATCAGGGTTTTTATTAATTTTGTAGAAAGAGTTGCATTGGCTTTGGCCTTCACTTTTTGTTTTCCCAACGTCGGACAAATTTTTTGTGGTGCAGATAAGTTTGGTGCACCGTCAAGTGGGGCAAAAAAATTTTTGGGTTGGGATAGGTCCCAAGTCAGTTTTGACTGGAGCTTGGGTGCAGCAATTGGGTGAGATCAAATCTCCTATTGGATCCTCAGATTGAGTGGCCCACTTGGCATGGGCCTCCCAATCTGATTGGGTGATGGATTCCTGAGTTGCTTCCACTGTGAAGGTCTCTATGTCCTCCTGGCATTGTGAGTATGGGATGGTGGTGGTGGCCTTGGCTGCTTCCTTGGCTGCGGCCCTATGGGCCTGCTTGGCCTTCTTCCACTCCTGCGGGGAGATAGGCTTTACTAATAGGTAGCAGCCTTGTGCTCCCCACGGGAAAGCCTCCTTGGTGCTTGTGGTTGGTTCGTAGTGCGCCTCTCCACTGGCCATGGCCACCGAGGGGCACTCTTGGAATGTGACACCCTCCTTGATGGGGCATATGTGCACCTTATGGCTGAATGTATCACAGTGGGTGCAAATGGGGGGCACGCTGTCCACAGTTACCTGGAATAGGTGGGTGGTATGCCCTGTGATGTCAATAAAGGTGGAGTGCAGGATCTGGGTTAGGTCCTTCATGATCTCCTCAGTTGGGGTCAGAACTGCGATGGCTTTGCTGGTGCACAGGTGTGGTATCAGTGTGAAATATTACATTTTGAAAGATTGTATTTTGCTATATATGGTGAGACCATCTTTCAGGTGTTGCTCCAAATATCACATTTTACCGTAGTAGGCAAAAATTCAAATGTGAGGAAAATTTGGTTTGATTTTGTCTATCTGGTATATTTGGTTTTGATAACCCATTGCCCTTTGGGGAGGTTGACCACTATGTGCACCACTGAAGCCTCATCTGCTGCTATTTTGCTTTTGAAACCTAGGTTCAGCCAACTGCGCAACATGGAGTGAGGTGCAACATATACCGCAGTTGGGAAAATTTTGTGTACATCTTCACAAAATTTTTCCTATAAGGTCATTTTTGGATGTCCAGATACACATGGACTCCGAATTCCCACCATTGAAAGTGGCTGAGAGTGTGGCATGTTGATGTACTGGTTGCATCATGCTTGCCATATGAGTATCTCCAGGGAAATTGTGACTGCCAGTTTTTTTAGATTTTTTCTATTCCGCTGGAATCTCCGGGGTGTTTTCAAACATTAGAGGCTGCAGGCCTTCCATCTTCTCCTCTTGCCTTGCTTGCCCAACTGCTCCCAGACATGGGTGCAGACTAATCTCCTCTATGAGATTATCAAACTAGATTTAGTGTTGAATTGAATAGGTTGCAAAAGTATTTGCAATGAGAAAGAAAAGTTCAAATGTGGCATAATCATATTATAATTATACAAAGAACACTTCTATTGATATCAGAAGATGTTTTATTAAAAAACAGGAAGGATTAACTAGGAAGTCTGAATACATAAGATATATCTAAAATGTCAGTCCAGGTCAAAAGGTGCCATTTACCAGACTGACATGTGAGTGTCAAGTTTTGTCCTAGTATAGATAAAGCTTAATTTTGGGCTTGTGATTTATTAACTATTTTAGTCGATCTCATCTTATGATATTTATTATTAATTTTAGTCAATCTCATTTTATGATATTTATTATTATTATCTAGATTTGTTTACTCTTTATTATAATTAAATCATTTATATTCCCCCTCGGGTTGGGACCATCTAGTACTAAAAAAATCATTTATATTTAAAAAAGCAAATGTGTGTTCGTGTGTGCGTTTTGTGTGTGCGCAATGCCCAGCCAAAACTAGAGCTTGTAGAGCTCTGAATATTTGGCTATAGGTGGACGGGAGGGGGTCCGTGTGCACCTCGAAGCCGGATTTTTAATTTTCATAGTAAAATAAAAAGTTTTATACGCAACAAGTTAAAATTTTATATGTTTTTAATGGAAATCGGTATATTGTTACGGCCGAGAAGTTTGATATTCGGTTGATTCGATAGTTTAAATGGTTTTGTCGAGCGGTTATAGATTTTGTTTGTTTCGATACATTTAGTTTTGGTTTACGAAGCGGTTGGTGATTAATTGATTTTTAATCTAATGGTTTTAGCTAAGTGGTTTAGTTAATTCGATAAGTTTAATTGGGTATGGCTGAATGGTTGGTAATTTTATATTGATCCAGTATAATTTGATTACTTAATTTTATCGATAACTATCTACAAATATAAAAAAATATAAGATTATCAGATAAACTAAGCCCACAAACAAATCTGTGCTAAACTGGGTATCAACAAGAATTAGTCTAAAATTTTATTTACAAAAGTATCAGTCTGTTAATTTCTTTATATAGATGCATTATCTCTACAAATAACCAAAAATCACCAAACTTGGCACAAGTATTCTATAAAGTTTAAGAACAAAATACTAATATTTAATTATTTAATATAATCATATAAATTTAGGTATCAGTTCTATATAAGATCTAGAACATGTATTTCTAATGGTAATTATATAGCAATTTGGCTGAGTATTTTTATATTCATTTAATTCGATTTTTTCATAGGTTTTGATAAAGGGTTGGTAGTTTTAGGCTGTTTTGTAAGTTCGATAATTGGTTTTTGCTGAGTGGTGGTTCTTTTTTGGTTGATTCAATAAGCTCAATGGTTTCAGGTAAGTGATTTATGATTTAGTTATTTTGGCAGGCTTAATTGATTTTGGCCAAGTAGTTGAAGGTTGAAATATTTAATAAGTTTAATAGTTTCTGAGCTTATTGATGACTAACTACCAATATAAAAACTAAATAATTTAGAATCATTTGGAAATTTATAAACACCATAGCAAAGCATGGGTAATGGATACTAGTATAGAAATATATCAAGTTATTTCTATGAAAGTATTATAGTATATATTTTCTAACATATATATACTTATGTTGGAATTTTTGCTCATATTCCCAGTTGGCTAGATTACCAGGGATCACTAGGGGATAATTCCCTAATATGAGGTGAATTGGAAATTAAATACCCTGATTTTGGGGTAGCTATATTTGGGTGATTTTAAGATATTTGCCTGGTCATATCCATCAGGGATTAATATGGATGAATACTTAAGGTCTCATTGGGTGGAGTTGCTGATGAAATAGTGTCATCTGATAGTGATTAACTATCAGGTATACCAATTGGGATTGGTCAGGTTTCATCACTGACTGATTGGAAATTAAGGAGTAAGTTGTGAGGCAAGTGATGCCATCTGCAACTAGCAAATCAATTAGTTGGTTTGTGACCTGCCTTAATAGGCAACAAGTCCCATTACCTAAGCAGGTCACTTGCCAAATATGGTTGGTTCACTTGGATTGAGAGGAAAATGTTAGAGATATATTTTCTGACTCTTTCTGTTTTAGGTCTCAAAGATGTCCAATGATGGAATCCTAGCCAGGATGAGGAAGACCATTGCTGCTGAGATGAGGAAGGGTGATTCAATGGCAACGGCTGCTGTTTCATTGAGGAGGTGCCAACCAAAGGTTGAGCACTGAATCCCTTACTATAAATTCCCTAAGAATTCACTAATAAAATAAAGAATAATTTACCAGATAATAATTTGCCAGATTATCACTTTTACTTAAGTCTTATCTTAGTAAACTTTATCAGCATCCATTTGTTCTATTATTTCTCAGGGATATTATTGCTGTGTGTGATAATTGGAAGACTCTTGAAGATAAAGAGTAAGGATCTCAGTGGGGATCCAGAGAAGAAGCTGAATCAAATTAGGGATTGCTTCCAACTGTGTGTCAAACCAGAGAAACTGTAAACAGGGATCTAAGAGTAGATCAAGTTAGGTGGTATGTGGGAATGAATCCCTATTTCAAGACATCATAATTATTTTGAGAGGAAATACTGGCTGAGCGTTATTCTGAAATCTAATACTTTCATTCAACTACAGATAATAGTCATCATACTATTATCAAACAATTATATCAATTATTATACAACATGAAGAATTGCACAAAATCTGAACCTGTGCAAGTAATAAAATTATAGGGGGTTATTAGCTAAAAATAATCAGAAAACCTGTAAATTTTTACAAAGTGGTGCTCCCTATAGGGCTGTAGTTGAGTAGAAGAACTTATAAGTGATGTCATATAAGGATGAGATAAGAAAACTATGGACAGAGTTGGAAACTGTTAATCAGAATTCCCTGAACTCAGCAGATCATCAAGATTTTGCAGCCTTGGAAGAAAGTGTCACCAAGATGGAGGAAGGAATCAATAATGTCGTGAGTTTTGGGAATGAGTTACTTGGAAAAGTAATGTCATTAAAAAAGAAAGAAGGAAACTTAATTTGAGAAGTTGTCATGGTTAAATGATATCATAGTGGGGACCAACCCCAAGGATAAGGCTGGGCGCCAGGAAGCCCAGAAGGTGAAGCTTTGGCTCTCCCTGACCTCAGTCACACACTAGAACAACGCTGGGTACAAGCTAAATATGCCTGGGTTGGTACTAGTGAGGTGCCTAACGCCCAGCCCCTTACATCAGACCAGGCATTAAAACAGACGGTTTACTCAATTAATGCAGATGGTTCAATTCAGTTAGTCAAGGAACGTGGTTTTGAAACTTGTTCCATTTATGAAATCACACATTTGGGTCAGATCAGAAATTAATTGATTACTCAAGTGAAGTTGCTTTTGGTGTTTTCTACCAATTCAGATGGTAGTGTTTGCCTAATGGTGAATCAGTGCTTGGGACCACTTTGGCAGACTCCAAATTTCCCTGACAAAGTTCAATTATGTTTTCCGCAACCAACATTCCTTGTTGGTCGACTTCCCAATAAAGTTTTCCCGTTTTTATGTTTATCATGTTGTTTTGGACAATCTTGTGCGCAAACCTCTTCGAGGAGGTCTCACACTCCATTAACCTTGCATTGTAAATACTATCAAGCTTTACCCTAGTGCACCGTTGGTTTGCTCAGGTTCCCTCCAACCTGGGACAGCTACCCCCTTTCCTTTGTGCACCATGTTGCTCTTGGCGGGCTACTTATTAGAAAGATCACACTTTTTGACTTAAGTTGTTTTTGCTCTGGCACCCTCTGCTGAGCTCTCACAACTTTCATACTAACATCTAGTTCCCTGGCGTTGACCCTGTGCACCAAGTACTAACACGCTGGGAACAGGAGAGTTACAGACACTCTCTTTACATTAGTCAACCAACCACCTCTTATTTTTATGTGCATGAACTTTTTCTGTGTAAAACATTTTCAAGGTAAACAGTTGGTGCCAGCTGTAGGCTTCAATTGTGGTCAGTCGCACTGCTTTTTTCTCTTTTCCCCAAAGGTTGGAGCATCTCAGCGTTATTATGGCTGCCTCCAACTGAAAATTACCCACCCTTCATGCCTGTACCTGGTGGATATGGATGCTTCTAGTTCCAAAAGTTGTGATTCCCTGACTTTTTGACAAAATAATCAAATTCAATTTAAATAAATGCGTTTTAATTTGACAGTGCATTCAGATGATGCCAGCGGATTGGCGCAGATGAGCCTGGGGGTTTTGGCTTTAGGCAACGGCAGACATTCCGTGGCATTTAAGGGAATAGGGTCATTCATGTCTAATAACGCATTTTATGACGAAAACCTTATCCATACCTCTGAGATGTTTATAAGCTTTTATGGCCTGGATGAGAACCCTATTACAGTATATCAAATTACCCCTGAGAACCCTCGTTTGACCCCTACCATGATCCGTTGCACTAAGGAAGTTGAAGTGGAACTTCGTTTTAAATATGAGAAAGTATATGCACCTGGAGAAGGCATGATAGGGTATGTGGCCTCAGTATTAAGAGTGGCCAACTATCCATCTCCCTTCTATGATACCAAAACATACTCTGATGGCTTGCTTGAGCCAGAGGAAGAATTTTATGGTGAGGTGTTGTTGTTGTCTGCCATAAATAAAGACCAGTCTGGGTATTTTCTACTGACTGCTACCATTTCCTCCCTTTAGAGAAATTCAGCACCACTATTTTGGTGGATACTGGCGCCTCTGAAAACTTTATGGACAGATCCTAGCCGACTACCTTGGACTGAGTTACTTTCCAGGTGGTATGGTTAGGGGGAGGGGCGTCCCAAGGTATTCCCACTCTGAGGATCATTGGGACAGTGGTTTATCAGGTTGGCAAGTACCATTTGTCTGATCACTTCAAAGCTGTTAAAAATTTCCTGTTCCCTATTATTTTGGGTGTGGAGTGGTGGCGAAAATTTGACGTTAGAATCAACCTGAAAGAGAATACCCTATCCCTTACATTAAAGAATGGTCACACATTAGTTGTTCCTTTTTCAGAAGAGAACGCCCAGGGCGAATTGCCCCACTGGCCCCGCCTTCACCCTTTTAGCCTTGCTCCTTTTCTGAAGCCCTCAGTGGAAGTTCCTATACCTTCTTGTTTGGAGGATTTGGAATCCTCTTTTGATGCAGCATCTGCTAATGCACTCCTTGAGCACTCTAAGTTTGATTTGACTTCAAGCTCACTATGAATCTGGTGCATATATCTTCCCCCATTTACCCATTGACTGTCCGGGAGGAAGAGGCGTTGGATGTGTGGGTAAAGGAACAGTTAGCAAAAGGTGCGATTTTTCAGCGTACCTCCTTTGTATGCTCCCCACTTCTCTTTGTTGAGAAGTATGATGGTACTCTACGCCTGTGCATAGACTAAGGGAACCTCAACAATGTCACTGTACCAGATCTACATCTCATCCCTTTAAATTCTCAGATTGCACGCTATGTGGAGAAGGCTAAGGTCTTCTCCAAGCTGGATTGCCTCAATGCGTTCAATCAAATTTGGATTAACAAAGAGCAAGAGTAGTTAACCGCATTCCATACCATAAAAGGGATCTTCCAGTTTCAGGTCATGCCCTTTGGGCTTAGAAATGCCCCTGCTATCTTTCAACGCCACATTGATGCAGCTTTGGGGACTTGTTAGGGGTATGTGCAGTTGCCTACATGGATGATATCCTGGTGCTTTCCCCTGATCTGTGTGATGGAAGGGGTCTCTGAAAACTGCCACAAAGCAGTTAGGCAAGAGTGCCCAGGTGGGTGCCCACAGGCAGGATAGCCCTGCTGTGGAGATGTCCCTTATTTGACTGTGTGGAAACCACTTTACTACGAAAGTTTGGGCTACTATCAAGACAATGCTGGCGCTCAGAAGGAGGGCCTGGCCCCTGAGAGGGCGTACAAAGACTGGATGGCCTTGTCAAAGTCTGAGCTGCTGTCCATGTGGGGTTTCCGGGTTTTTCTTAATAAACTGATTTGCAAATGCAAAAACTTATTTTCGAATTTTATTAAGTTTTTATTAAATTTATAGAAGACAAAACTGCTTTACACAATTTCACCTGCCCAGATTTATACTGAGCCTAGTGGGGAAGAGCGGGTCCTGTTCCCCGCAGAGTCTGCAGGCGTCTTCCCAATGGCAGGCCCTATTTGAGAATATAGGCCCTCAATTCTGGCGTCGAGGCCCATTCTCAAACTCGGGCTGGGTACCATTGGGGTTGCAGAAACTTTTCCGCATTTATTATTCAGCTTCGATTTACTCTCAAAGCCTGGGCCATTCTCTTCGCCCATATTCCTTGATATTGGTTTGTTGCCTCTTTTAGGAATATTTTGTTCAGCGACATCTTGTTGGCCAGAGCACCATTTTTGCAAGGATTTTCATCCTTGTCAATACTCCCATGAGTGACAGGTTTGGCCACACCTGATTGGCCAGAAATTCATGTCTGAGGGTCCAATCCCTCATTGGCACTTAGTTATATTGGATTCAGCAGCATCTGGTTGGCCAGAGCACCATTTTTGAGGCTTCCCTTCCCCGTCAGCCTTACAATTTATTTTTAATTCCAATTTCGAGTCATCTGATTTATCAGATTGCCATTTACAAAAATCGGTGCAGTTGAGCCTCTCTCCCTGGCCTTGACTATCACCCTAGGGAAGACTAGAGCAATGTAATGATCAGGCAACGCCTTGACCGTTACATCACCCTTCCCAGATGTGAGCCCCCTCCAGTTCCAGAACTCCTCTACCTTCTGTGGGCAGTTGCTGCAGTCATCAGCCATCCGCCAGGTGGACTCCTCCACCGGGTAGCCTACCCATTTGACTAGATACCAGTTCTTCTTCCGTGAAATTTTTGACTCCAAGATTTCTTCCACCTTGTACTCCGCCTCTCCCAGGTTTCCCAAGTGGACAGGCTCCAGTTTCTCTGGGAGAGGGCCTTTGAACTTCCTCAATTGTGAGACATGCAGTACTGGATGCACCCGCAATCCCTCGGGGAACTCCAGCTTGTACGCCACTTCGTTTACCTGGTGGAGGACCTTGAATGGGCCCAGAGTGACTGATCCAAATTTCCTACAGCTTGCCAGCACCGAGTAGTTTTTCGCGTTGATCATCACTAGGTCTCCTTCCTTTAGCACTGGGGCCTTGGATCGGTGAGTGTTGGCCTTCCTCTTCTGCATTTCTATCGCTTTGACTAACTTTGCATGCAGGGCTTTCAGGTTTTCCTTCATTTCTGTTGCAAGTCGTTGGCCGCTGGGTTTGGACCTCTGGGGTGGGTTTCCATCATCTTTGGGTGGAACCCATAGTTCGCCATGAATGGAGACATTCCTGTTGATGAATGGGTCAACTTATTATAGGTGAATTGGGCTAGTCTTAGCCAGTCTGTCCGGCGTTCCTGTTGTGTAGTCATGTAGCATCTCAGGTACTGCTTAAGAACTTAGATAACTCGTTCCGTCTGGATGTCTAACTGCGGGTGGTAAGCTGAGGATCTGCATGGCTTGATCCGAAGATTTTTGAGTAGGTGTTGCCAAAACCAGGCAATGAATTGGGGGCCTCTATCCGATACTATCTCCTCCGGTAGACCGTGGCAGGCAAACACCTCATTATTGAAGATATCCGCCATGCCCTTTGCTGTGATGTTGGAGTTACAAGGAAAGAATTCCGCGTACTTGATCATTCTGTCTACCACCACCATCACAGCGTCAAATCCCTTTGATTTTGGAAAACCCATTATGAAGTCCACACTCAGTGAGGACTATGGCATTTCTGCAATCTGGAGGGGCTTGAGTTTTCCTTAAGGCTTCTGCCTAACATGCTTGGAACGGGCGCATGTGACACATTTCTGGATGTACTCCCTCATGGCGCTGGGCATCCCCGGCCAGGAGTAACTCTGGGCCAGGAGCTCTAAGGTTTTCTCATTTCCAGGGTGTCCCGCAAGGGGTGGTCGTGGAAAGCGCTTATTGTCTCCTCCTGGAGCTCGCGGTTGGGCAGCCATGAACGCCCTTTGTGGAGAATGAGGCCTTTCCTTTTACAGAAATTCTTATGTTGCTCATTCTCTACCCCCTCCTCCTGGTCCTTCCACAGTGTTGCCCCATACTTTGAGCTTCGCTGGGCGGCCTGGAGCTTTTCCCTCAGTTCCTGGGTGGCATTTTGGAAGACAGCGAACACATTTGAGGGCAACATAGTAGCGGTGTTGTACGCATCCAGATCCTCCCTTGGGAAGGACTTACCTGGGTCCCTGCTTAAGAGATCTGGGATGAGGTTGCTTTCCCCCGGCTTGTACACAATTCTAAAGTCATAAGACGCCAGCTCTAGGTGCCATCTGGCCTGGCGCTGGTTCATGCGCTTTGGGCTCTTGTAAAATTTGAGGGCTCGGTGGTCTGTTCTGATGATAAAGGGATGTCTAGCGTAGAGCAAGTGGTGCTGCCATTCCTCCAAGGCTGAAACAATCGCTAAGAGCTCCTTGTCATACACGGGGTAGTTGGTCTCAGCGGGCAGCATTTTCCTGCTAAAGTAGCTTACAAGATGATCTACCCCATCTTCTCCCTCTTGTAGCAGAACTGCCCCAATTGCAAAGTTGGAGGCGTCAGTCTCCGCTATGAAAGGGCGGTTGGCGTCGGGATGGGCTAGTACTGGTTCCTTCATGAGGCTCTCCTTAATGGCTTGGAAGGCTGTCTCCTCCTCTTTTCCCCAATGAAACGGGACCTGCCCTGTCAGGCGAGTTAGGGGTGCCGCCATCTTGGAAAGGTCTTTTGCAAACCTTCTTAGGAAGTTCACCACGCCCAGGAAAATCCTAACACACGTTCTATCCTTAGGGGCCGGCCACTCCCTTACTGCCTTCAGCTTGTCTGGGCATATGGTTGTTCCCCTTTGGAAGACTACGTTCCCTAAGAAGGAGACCGAGTCCTTGTAGAACTCACATTTAGAAGGCTTCGAGCGGAGGTCCGCCTTGTTGAGGGCTTCCAGCACGTTCAGCACATCTCTTTTGTGGTTCTCCTTGGTCCTGGAGAACACAAGAATGTCATCCATATACTCCACACAACATTTCCCAATCAGGTTTCTTAGGGCGTTGTCTATGGTATGTTGGAATACTGCTGGGGCGTTCTTGAGGCCAAAGAGCATCACCTTGTACTCAAAGACTCCTAAGTGGCACTTGAAAGCTGTATAGTGTTGTTGTTCGGCGATTACTGGAACTTAGTTGAACGCGTCAACCAGGTCCAACTTAGTGAAAACTGGCTACCTGAGATCATCTGGGAAATGGTCTCCATCAGGGGGCTGGGGTAGGGGTCTGACTCGGTTATTACGTTCAGCCGCCGGTAGTCCACACATGGGCAAAGCTCACCACTTGCTTTTGGGACTAGGAGTATTAGTGACACCACTGGCGAATTGTATGGAACAATCATCCCGCGCTCCAGCATTTCCTTGACATAGACCTCAAGGGCAGCCTTCGCCTTATGGTTCAAAGGGTAGATGGGACAACCCTTGGGGAACTCCGCATCCTTTTTGAACTTGAAGGTGAAAGGGAAAGGACCGTTTGGGGTGGTAGAGGAGCTTGGTTCTTCTTGAACAGGTGGGCGTATGCGCGAAATTTGCTGGGAATGTCCACCCTTAGCTCCAGCCCCACTACTGCGTTCACCCCAGGCTTCCCTCCGCCAGTGGTGAAGAAATCTAGTGCCACTGGAGGTTGGTTCCTAGGATGTAGAAAGACCAGGCGCTCCTGAAGTTTGAACTGAGGGGAATACTTGTGCCACCACTGCATTCCCAGGATTATGGGATGAGGCAGATTTTACTGAAATTGAATGACTCTTGGAAGGTGTGAGGCCCCTGCCGCAGCAGCACCTGGGTCTTAATCTTCCAACTTCTAACCGTTTTTGAGGTGTCTGCCATCGTCACGGCTCCCTTTCATTCCATTTCCAGCCTCACTTCTTTTGCTAACCCGTGGTCTAGATAGTTATCTTCCACTCTGGTGTCCACCAGCGCCCAAAGTTGATCCTCCCTTTTTCCCTTTCTTCCCCAGAGCTGTAACGAAGAGGGGACGTAGAGATAAGACGGGGTATTTCCTTTATTGATGGTAGCAACGCGCGCAGGAGTAGGGCGGAAGTTGTAGGAGGGACTAGGGTTTCCTCTCTATGGTTTCCTGAAGTGTTTACCCCATTGGCGGAGCTGGAGGGCGAACCCTGTGAGGACTCCTGCGAGGGGTTGGAGACTGGCTCAGACTCAGCTTGGCGGCCGCGGAACTTCCCATGTTGTACTCTGGTATGGGTCTTCATTTGCGCTAACGCTAGTTGGCCCTCCACCTGAGTTGCGACTGAAATCTCCTCATCAAGGGTAGCTCCCAGGCGAGTGGCAGCCAATGCAGTAAGGATGTCTGGGCGGAGGTTCTGGCGGAACATTCGTCCTATCTGATTAGGGGTGACCTTGGCCGCCTTGGCCAAAGGGCGGTACACATGGGCGTACTCCATGACTGACATCTTTCCTTGAGTGAGGTTCAGAAGGGCGGACCACGCAGTATCTTGGGAGTCATTTGGCGTAGCCGCTCTCTCAACCAGTTGAAGACATTCCTCCAAGGTGGGAGGGAGCATCTTCTGGGCTTCCAGTAGCTCAGTGAACCAATCCGCTAGGTTTCTGGGCAGGGCGGTTACTATCTGGGCAATCTGAAGTGACACTGGGGCCGTTCCTCCTGACGCCGTGGTCAGCTGGGCTTGAAGTTTTACACGAGAGAAGGTGGCGTGCAAGGTGATCTACTCTCCTGGGGTGAGGGCCTGTCAGAACTCAGATGCGGACTGCTCAGATTAAAAGTAGACGTTGGTATGTCCCTTGGAGGGAAGTAAACGGGCGACTTCTTTTAGGAGAAATAGGAGAGAGAAAATGACCATCAAAAACGTGGTTGGGTGTTCATACCACGCAGGCAGGGCGCGTTATGATGGCTTGTCCACCATGTCCAGGAATAAAGACATCAAGTTAAATGAGTTTCATCTAATGTGACGGATGGGGTCTCTGAAAACTGCCACAAAGCAGTTAGGCAAGAGTGCCCAAGTGAGTGCCCACAGGCAGGATAGCCCTGCTGTGGAGATGTCCCTAATCTGACTGTGTGGAAACCACTTTACTACAAAAGTTTGGGCTACAAACAAGACAATGCTGGCGCTCAGAAGGAGGGCCTGACCCCCCAAGAGGGCGTACAAGGACTGGATGGCCTTGTCAAAGTCTGAGCTGCTGTCCATGTGGAGCTTCCCGGTTTTCTTTCTAATAAACTGATTTGCAGATGCGAAAACTTATTTTCGAATTTATTAAGTTTTTATTAAATTTATAGAAGACAAAACTGCTTTACACATTTTTGCCTGCTCAGATTTATACTGATCCTAGTGGGGAAGAGTGGGTCCTGTTCCCCACAGAGTCCGCGGGCGTCTTCCCAATGGCAGGCCCTATTCAAGAATCTAGACCCTCAATTCTGGCGTCGAGGCCCATTCTCAAACTCAGGCTGGGTACCATCAGGGTTGTGGAAACTTTTCCGCATTTATTATTCAGCTTCAATTTACTCCCAAAGCCTGGGCCATTCTCTTTGCCCATATTCCTCAATATTGATTTGTTGCCTCTTTTGGGAATATTTCATTTGACAACATCTGGTTGGCCAGAGCACCATTTTCAAGGATTTTCATCCTTGTCAATACTCCCATGAGTGACGGGTTTGGCCACACCTGATTGGCTGGAAATTCGTGTCTGAGGGTTTGATCCCTCATCACCACATTTAGCAATATTGGATTTGGCAGCATCTGGTTGGCCAGAGCGCCATTTTTGAGGCTTCCCTTCCCTGTCAGCCTTACAATTTATTTTTAATTCCAATTTTGAGGCATCTGATTCGTCAGATTGCCATTTAAAAAAAATTGATGCAGTCAAGCCCCATCCCCTGGCCTCAACTATCGCCCTAGGGAAGACTAGAGCAATGTGATGGTCAGGCAACGCCTTGACCATTATAATATGGAGTCCCATGCAGTACATCTTCGGCAAGTGATGGAAAGGTTAAAGGCAGCCAGCCTTACACTGAAAATTAGCAAGTGTGAATTTTTTAAGTCCCAGGTCACTTTTATGGGCAACGTCATGTTTGACCGAGGACACACGATAACTCCAGACAAGGAGAAGGCTATTTATGAGTGGCCCACCCCCACCTCAGTCAAGGAATTGAGGAGCTTTTTGGGGACATGTACGTTCTTCAAGAAGTTCATACCCAATCTTTCTGAGGTGGCAGCTCCCTTATATGAGGCTAGAGGTGCCAAGGTGCTTCATTGGTCCCCCATTTTAGAGGATGCTATCCAAGCAGTGAAGTGCACCCTGTAATCCACATCAGTTCTTCGCCATGTTGACCCTTCAAAGGTGTTCATTTTGTCTACTGATGCCTCCAACTTCGCCATAGCGGCCGCCTTGTTACAAGTAGGCGAAAATGAGATAAAGCATCCAATGGGTATTTTTCTAGGAATTTTTTTTTCCCAAGTTGAATTATGCCGCTTATTATAAGGAGTTACTGATAGTGGTGGAGGCGCTGACTTATTGGCGTCACCACTTGCATGGCTCTACCCAACCATTCCGCTTACATACAAATCACCTTGCCTTGCTGTACTCCCACGCCCCTCATGTCCTAACCCCACGGCAGACTCGTTGGCATGAGACCCTTGCCCAATTTGCCTTTTCTTACGAGTTCACCAAGGGCAAGGATAATGGTTTGGCGGATGCTTTAAGCCACAACCCTGCTTTAGCTCCTGATCCAAAGGAGTTAGAAGTCCACATCACACAGGTGATGATTCCTCCAAAGAAAATTCTGTATCAACTTCCCTCTCCCCTGGTGAACGGGCTGGCTCTTGCACCTCTGGAAAATGCGGAGGAATATGGTATGTTCAGAAAGGTTGTCCTTTCTCAGCCGCTGTCAGCCAAAGATACTATGGTACTTGCTAAGAGCTCTTTAAATCAAGAGGACCTATCCAGGGGTTATCACGTAAAGGATGAGATGGTGTGGTTTCAGGGGCGCCTTGGGTACCTGCTGGACCACTGCGCCTGGAAATCATCTGTGACCACCATGATGGAATCACCATTGGTCATCCTTGGAAAGCAAAGACCTTGGAGTTGATACATCGCACCTACAATTGGAAGGGCTTGCCTGCTCAAGTGGGGCGGTATTGTAAGGAGTGCCTGGTCTGCAATCAGATGAAACCCAATCATCAACCTTTAGTGGGGTTGTTGGTACCAGTTTAAAAGGCTGATGGGCCCTGGACTTCCCTCTAGGTTGATTTCATTGTGAGATTACCTGCCTCTGATGGTTATGATGCCATCATGGTGGTGGTGGACCGTTTTTGAAGTTCGCCCACTTTATTCCTTGCAGAACAACAATAACCGCAGCTGAGATGGCTAGGCTCTTTGTCACTCACGTGTTTGCGCTTCATGGGGTTCCCCAAGAAAATATCAGTGACTGGGGACCCCAGTTTACTTCCGTCTTTTGGGAAGAGTTGTGTAAGGCTCTTCAGATTCGCCCCTGCCGTTCAACTGCCTATTACCCCCAATCAGATGGGCAGACTGAACGATTGAACCAGTGCTTTGAATAGTTTCTGCGGTGTTACACCGCCTCAGATCATTCAGATTGGGTTTCTCACCTCCCTATGCCCAATTTTGCTACAACAACACTTTGCACTCTTCTATCGGTTGTTCCCCTTTTTTCGCCAATCATGGCTTTAACACACCTTTAACATGGAGCCCAGCTGTGGTTCTAAGGTTAAAGCGGTGGTGGACTTTGCCAAGACTATCAACTAGGTCTACCAGGGGTTTCCACAAATTTGGAGGCGGCAATGAAAGTTTATAAGGAAAACGCTGATGGTAAGCGCTGAGTGGGTCCAGTGTATAAGGAAGGGGATCTCGTGATGCTTGATGCTCATAATATCCCTATCAAGCAGCCATGCAAGAAGCTGGGACCTAAGAGGATTGGCCCTTACCGCTTTGTTGGAAAGGTGGTCCATGCCTCATACTAGCTAGATCTTACCTCTTCATTTCGGATCTTCTCTGTCTTCCATGAGAGCAAATTGACGTTGTTTGAGGGCCCCCCACCAGAGACTCTGGAGGCCTATCTCATGGATGGGGCATCAGAGTGGGAAGTGGAAGAAATAGTTGCCTCCCGCCATGATAAAAGAAGACTTGAGTACCTGGTATCTTGGAAGGGTTTTGATGCTGCAGAGAACAGTTGGGTTCCAGCGCGTGACTGTATGCATGCCCAAGATCTGATTGAAACCTTCCACAAGCGTTTCCCCCAGGATGCTGGATCTCAACCCTAACTGACCGTTGCTGCCATGAAGTTGGCCCCAGCCCACAAAAACTTTTTCCCTTGCGCAAGCCCGTGGAGGGGGGTTGAGCCCCATTGGGAGGAGATGGTAATGTTATGGTTAAATGACATCATAGTGAGGACCAACCCTAAGGATAAGGCTGGGCGCCAGGAGGCCCAGAAGGTGAAGCTTCAGGCCCTCTCTGACCTCAGTCACACACTAGGCCAACGCTGGGTACAAGCTAAATATGCTCAGGTTGGTACTAGTGAGGTGCTTAACGCCCAGCCCCTACGTTGGCCCAGGCGTTAAAACGGACAGTTTACTCAATTAATGCAGACGCTTCAATTTGGTTAGTCAAGAAATGTGGTTTCAAAATCTCGTATCATTTATGAAATCACACGTTTGGGTTGGATCCAACTTCAATCTATTACTCGAGTGAAGTTGGTTTTGGTGTTTTCTACCAATTTGGATAGTAGTGTTTGCCTATTGGTAAATCAGAGCTTGGGACTGCTTTGGCAGAATCTAAATTTCCCTGAATAAGTTTAATAATGTTTTCCACGACCAACCTTCCTTGTTGGTCGACTTCCCAATAAAGTTTTCCCATTTTTTACATTTTTTATTATGTTGTTTTGGATGATCCTATGCACAAACCTTTTAGAGAAGGTCCAACACTCCATTAACCTTGCCATTGTAAATACTATCAAGCTATCCCCTAGTGCACCGTTGGTTCGCCCAGATTCCCTCCGACCTGGGACGCTTACCCCATTTTCCTTTAAGCATTACGTCGCTCTTTGTGGGTTACTTATTATAAAGATCGCACTTTTCTACTTAGTTGTTATTGCTCTGGCACCCTCTGCTGGGCTCTCACAACTTTTGTACTAATGGCTAGTTCCCTGGCGTTGATCCTGTGCACCAAGTACTAACACGCTGGGAACAGGAGAGTTACAGACACTCTCTTTATAGAAATCTTATTTCTGAAAACAGAGCATGAAGTGGATCACGTCATTTAAAAGCATTCATCGCTGATATCAACCATCTGATTAAACAGGTCAAGGAGTTAAAAACTCACAAATGCAAATGTGAGCCATATACGGAGAACAATGCTGAAGAAAGAACTCCCCGTACAATAATTGGAAGACAACTACCCCAAGAAACATGGCGCCCACTTTTACCACTATTTTGGAGATGACGCCTGAAATTACTCCCCAAGTGAGCCAAGTAGCTGAACCTAGAGAGATGTCTAGAGAAACCTCAGAGGAATTCAAGGCAACACTGAAATTGTCAACTTTCCATCAGGATAATGCCCCAGCATTTTTTCAATTGTTTGATATGACAATGTACAGATATGGCAATCATCAAATGGCATTGATAGTGATGAATTGCCTAGATACCGATTGTCAAAACCTAGTGTTGCCCCACCTGGAGGGGGACGGCTGGTCATACACTGAGGCCAAAGTGGCCATTATGAAGGAATTTGGAAGCCTGACGCACATGTCAAAGTGCAAACAAGAGTTTATGGGCATCCAATTCCATAAAGATGAATCTTTATCAAGATTTGCTGATCATTTCTACCAGGAATCACAAATCATGGTTGGAGAGAAAATGCTGGATGATTTTGATGCCAGAATTTCATTACAAACAGCCCTTCAGACCTACCACAATTTGCACTGAATGATGTCTTCCATGTTTGTGATGGAAATTTACTACCTCTCAGATGGTAAATAATTTGTAAATCTTTGGAGAAACCTTCAATGCTCCAAACAGAAGTTTCAATTCAAACCCAGTACAGAGTTCAAATCTCACAAAAAATAACGAGGGTGCTAAGGAGATGAACAACTGAACCATTCTGGGGAATAATCCCAAAGACTTCAGACAGATTATTAAGTAGAAAATCTGTTATCTATGTGGTTATAGGGACATTTTGCTGTAGATTGCAAGAAGCCCAAGGATCAAATCAACGTGGTCCAAGTGAAAGAGTCTGCAACTGCAAAGGAGTCAGGAAAAGGGCCTGCAGCCTAGACGGGGAACAGTCTAGAGCTGCGGAGAAAACTGTTTCTCCCAATATTATGTATGAGGAAATTGACGGAGATCTGTTTGTGGATGAAGATGTGCAGGATCAACTGTATTAAATGGCCAATTTTGGACATGAACGTGGTAAAAAGATTTGGGGTGAAGGGGATCAACCCTGAGATAATCAAAGAAGTTGCTCAGCCATATGTCTGACAACTAACAAACAAGATTTGAGCCACAGATAATCCCAATAAATTGACCAAAGTTTGATTAGATGAGGCAAACCTGTCTTCCCCCTCAGCATGATAAAGGAATCATTTCCTGATTTATTGGCGCAAATCATTTAAACCCTCAATTTAGCTAATAATGCCGCTATACACTCAGTAAATACTATCTTACAATACTCTGAGTGTATGTATATAGATATATTAGTGAATCAAGTATGGGTGAGGGTGATTGTTGACAGTGGAGCACCCATTAACATTGTATTGACCAAGCTGGTGAAAAGGATGAAGATCTCACTTGGCTTGGAACACAAGAAGGAGTATGGGACAGCTGGGCTAAATACCACCATCTCCTGTGGAGCATATAATGCTCTGCCACTTCGATTTAGATCCTTGGTGGTATCTGTGCCAGCAATAGTTTTGGCCAACCAAAATTATGACATTTTGATTGAGATGGAATTTCTACAGAAGTAAAGAGTTAAATATAACTTTGAGGATAATATGTTGACCATATTGGGTCAGAAGTTACCATTGGTCTATCAGAAGGATGGGTAAGCTCCACTGAGTAGGAGAAATAACTTCATCAACTTGATATATAATGATGCCATTGTCTCAATTTGATACCAACTAGTCAGCCAGAAGTGATGAGAAAAGATGACAAAAATCCTAGAAAATTAGGAGTTTCCACAGAGGATCAAGAATGCAAAAACCAAACTGCCAGGATCACAAATGATAGTCAACATGAGGTTGACATTAGAGATACCGGAGCTGCTGTATGGGGAGGCTGGAAGCCCCTGGAAGAAGTACAGAGTAGAGCCTTGGGTGGCTTCTGAGATAAAAATGGTAGGCCATGGAGAAATTTGAGTTCTGCTGATGTATTTAAGTGAAAAACTGATGAAGATTGAGAAGAATCAGATCATTGCATTTGTTCATTTTACTCCAACAGCTGAACTGAGAAATCAATGTCTTGGACCCTCAATGAGATGAGATTACCAGCCAGGGTAACTGAAAGTATCAACCTATTGGTTGATCAAGAGCAACTCGCTGATCTGATGGAAGGACATCAACAGAAGGTGCTATAATTGTCAAAAAATATCAGGAAATATTTGCCCAGGACTTTGATTTGGGATGCATGAGAGATGTGATCCACAAGGTCAATACCAGGAAAAATTTGATCTTGATTGTTAGATTTTGATGGTTGACTCAAAAATAAACCCTTTGGGAAAACCATCAATGCTGATAGATTACTTCCATTGATGGATCCTTTGATCCTCCCAATTCATCTGCATAATCTGATAAATCAGATTTACCTCATAATCACTCTAATTGCATCTGAGGTGCCCGATTATTGTAGCTAATAATAGCTATGATATTATTATATTATGGCCAATTATGGGTACACTTGGGTGCAAAGTGGTCCCACGGCATTAACTAAATTGCACCTCCTAAATTAGTGCATTATTCTTAATGCACTAAGGTGGAAGTTGGGTTTGATTATTAAAATCAATAATTAAGCACTTAAACATAGATGTCCCAATTATGGGCATACTTAGTGTTATTGAGAGGCTCTGCCAACGTCCCAAATTGGGGTGCGTCATCTTTTATGATCATATATGTTTTATTCCCCATTTATTGTTAGACATCGAGTTATGATGTAGCCCTAATCAGGAAAATTTTGATGTTAAGTTCAAAACCCAAAGTCATCTCATCTATGGGCGTAATTAGTGCTTTTGAGAGGCCTGCAAACATCCTGAATTGGGGTGCATCATCTTTTATGATCATATATATTTAATTCCCCATTTATTGTTAGACATCGAGTTATGATGTAGCTCTAATTGGGAAGATTTTGATGTTGAGTTCAAAACCCAAAGTCATCCCAATTATGAGAGTAAAATTGCCTTCAATCAGGCTGAAATGATTGTTATTTTTAGTCAATTCATGGGCTGAATTGACTTGGGGATTTTTCATAATTATTGCTATGACCAGCAGAGGATTGGCATAATATGAATGAACTCATCTAATAGATGAGTTTGGCCAGGAGATGCCCAAGAGGTATATAATACTGGCGCCTGGCTGATTAATAAAACATCAATTAATCATCATTTACTAGTATATTGATCATTAATAACTACTGTCACTTAGTTTATTAATTAAAATCCATCTGTCATATGTTGGATATTTGTATCTGTTGCCATTACATATATATTAAATAGTTGTGTGTGTTTATTTTTCCTAAAGAGAAGTACATAGTTGCCTGCCAGAGAAGTAGTCCTGATTATAGAGGAATAATTTCCTGATTTTGTACAAAGACAGAAGGTCTTGTAATTGTTGGCGCCAGTAGGCTTAAGAACAGTGAGCATACCGGAGTTACTTAGCTATTATTGAGGATTATTAAAGAATCTACTTCCCAATTACAAGCAGGAGTTTTATTTGAAAAGCGAGTTTATATCCTCAATTTCACTGTTAAGTTATTTTAGCTTGTACTATCAGCTGAAAACTTAATATTTTGGTGCTCACTCAAAGAAAAAAACTACCTTAATATGATTATAGACGATCAGCTTTCAGAATTTGCCTAAAAGTATAGTGACAATGAAATGGAAACAAGCAATGTTCAGTTTATTGAACATTTTACCTCAAATTGTTCCAACAATGAGGAGGGGAACAGGTACTAATTAGAGCTAATAGCGACTGGAACAGGCCCAACTTTACCTTCTAATCCAGCCGAGTTTACCCAGGCTAACATCAAGGAAATGCTGGAAACCCTGTTTCAAGGCTACCAGGTTGGTTCTTCAACAATTGACCTGAGCTTTGGTCTATTTTATTACATGAAGGATCAAGCACTGAAGAACGAAATTTATCAAAATTACAGAGAAGCCACCATGGCTGGTTTGGCCCAAAGACTTCAGGAGAGTCAGGCCAACACATACATATATTTAGCTAATTTTGTACAACCATCTACTAAGCATGCTCAACGCATCTTTGCACGTCAAAATCTTGAACTTTCTCACCTTCACCGTATTCAAGATGAGGAACGATCAGCCCATGCTTGCTTATTAGAGAAATTGGATACTTGCTTTTCAGAAGTGCGCAAAGCAATCATTTCAAACATTGGAGCTGCAGCAGAAGCCCATGGGCAAATTGATGAGTTGGTAACTCAACTTAATGAAGGCGTCCCAAAGATAGCTACTCAAGTGCTGAACAATTTGGGATTCTCAAGTCAGTGGAAACAGGATATCACCAACCACTGCATCAGACTTGAGACACAGTATAATTATGTTGTAGCCAATACAGAAAACCTTCTCCAACAGGGTCAAGATTAAAGAAAAACCCTTAGAGAGTTGGAGGAAAAATATGTCAATTTGGAAAGTTATATTGAAACCAAATTTTCAGCTACGCAGGGAGATATCAAAGCTTTAGCCCAGTTACCCCTTACTACAGTAGAACAACCGGATAATTCAGATATCAAGGCTGAATTGGCCAAAGTATGGTCAAGTATTTCTGAACTTTGTACTTCCAAAGCAATTTTATTTAAGGAGAAAACCATTATGGAGAGTCAACTGGCACTTGCTAACATGAGGATGTCGAGAATGTCAGAAGAAATGAAGGCACTTTTGGCCCAAGTGACATTAGC
Organism: Massospora cicadina; assembly: GCA_022478985.1. Classification (NCBI taxonomy): domain Eukaryota; kingdom Fungi; phylum Entomophthoromycota; class Entomophthoromycetes; order Entomophthorales; family Entomophthoraceae; genus Massospora; species Massospora cicadina. Next base: position 9,846 of record JAKSZP010009577.1, on the reverse strand, counting down.
TGAAGCAGATCTCTCTCAAGCTAACAAGAAATGGTGTATCTTATGACTATTAGTTGCAAGTGTGCAACCAGTCTGGGGAGGGGAGGTTGACTAAGCATCTCTAAAGGCACACCAAAGTGCACTTAAGAAGCCACATCAGTCCCAATTTTGGAAAACAGAGTCAAGTGATTCAGATGATTATCATGAGGCAGATTAAGATTATGGGATGGATGTATCAAATACACAAGCCATTACATGAGTTCTTACTTCTATGCCCACTCCAAGTCATTCACAGCATCCCATTCTTCCCAAAGGTTCCTTAAGTCGGTCAAACTTAAGAAGAGAAACTGCCTCTCCAATTAGGGACTCAGGCAGAGACGACTTCAAACCACTAAATTTGCCAAAATTTGATAAAGATGGCAATGTATACTCTTTCTTGAAGCTATTTGAAAAGCCTATGAGAGGAGCGTCCAATCATGCAAAGGCAACAGCGCTTATCAATTGTCTGGACTCACACAGCGTAGACCTTGTAATGCCCTACTAAGGGGAAGATTGGTCTTATAATGAGGCCTGACAGGCCATCATTAAGGAATTTGGTGGGCCCGAAAAGCTGTCAACATGAAAGATAGAACTCTTAAATATCGAGTTTAGACCTAATGAGTCTATCAAAGAGTTTGCTGATCGATTTTACCATGAAGCTCAAGTACTCCTCAGATCAAACATTATGACCAAATATGATTCATTAATCGCCATGGAACATGCTGTACAGCCATATCATGATTTGGAACGAGTAATAATTCCTGCTTTTAATCGCAATATGGAGACAAATAGACTTGTAGACTATTTATGCCGCTGTGCAAGAAGCTTTGATGCGCCAAATTGGCCAAACAATCCACAACGGGTATGCCCTCCACATAAAATTAGTAATACAAGCCACAGTCAAGAAAGAAATGGGAATCTCAAGGAGCAGAAACCTGACCATCCCAAATCTAGTGCTATCACTTGTCATCATTGTAGTAGAAAAGGGCACATTGCCAGTAAGTTTTATGCCCAAATGGATGAGAAAACAGGAGTTAATGTGGCTTACAAAGTCAAAAAGGGCACAGATTTGGGAAAAGGGCAGGTGGAGTAGAGGCGGAATGCTTTACTACCACCCATCATACCAAAAACATTCCTCCCGATCCTGACAAATTTTTTGTGTCTGATTTGATTGGCGAAGATTCATTACATCATATTATGGCTGATGATGTATATATGGTTACAACCAGATCTCAAAAAGGCCAAAAATCAGGTGAAGCCTCAGAAGAGGCCCGAATAGAGGTGGCCAAACCATATGCCAAGCAAATTATGGACCATGGCCTTGATCCTCACACTACCCGCTCTCATGACCTGCCCTCCCTAAAAAATGTACAGGTCAAAATCCCTATGCAGACTCTGGCGGAAAACTTCCCTGAAATATGTTCTTGCCTCAAATCACACTTGGAGTCGGGCAACTCTGAATCTATTCACTTAATAAACACTTCTGAACCATACTCTGAGTGTACCTATGCCAATATTGCTGTCAATAAGGTCCATGTTCGGGCCATTATTGATAGTGGAGCCCCTTTAAATATTGTCAGCACTAAGTTGGTGAAGAAGTTGGGAATAGCCCCAGATGTTGCCCACGATCAAGAATATGGCACTGCAGGAACACATACCACCAGAGCTCTTGGGGCATATAGTGCCTTGCCTATAAGATTTGGGTCTATAGTAGTATCCGCTCCAGCTATAGTCTTGCCAAATCAGAACTATGAGGTCCTTATTGGCACTGATTTTATGAGAAGATATGGAGTGGTCACTAGCCATAAGGATGATACCTTAACTATTTTGAACCAAACCATCCCAATTTATTATACAAAAAGTGCGAATTTGGGACTAAAGAAGCCTAATCTGTTCATTAATCTGGCCTATCAAGATGGAATAATCCCTATCAAATACCATAAATCAAAGCGTCATGTCAAGGCCTTGCCAACGCAAATCCATGAGTCTAAGGGAATACCCCTCTGAGCAAACAAGGAGCTAACTCTGGACTCAGGAATGCAGGCAGTAGTCCTGACTTGGCTAACAATTCAAATACCAGAAGGACTTTTTGGTGAAGTTTTTCAAACTTGGTCCCAAACTCGACACCTAATGTGGCGCCTGGAATAATTATTTCCAGCCATCAAGAAATTAGTGTCCTCTGTGAAAACATGCAGAATTGGTTAATCTTCATAAAAAGGCATCAGGTGGTTGCCTATCTCCATTTGATCCCTATAACATAGATTGAATCTTTCCACAATTTTGGAACCCTGAACGAGCTAGGGCTTCCTGATGATGAGTTGGAATATGTGTATAATGTCATACCTGTGGCCGATTTAGGGGAACTAAATGATCAGGAAAAGGACCAAGTTTGGGGATTATTCGAGAAATACCATGAGATATTTGCTAAGGATGATTTTTGACCTTGGATGTGCAAGATGAGTGATCCATATGATAGATACTGGGGACCATTTACCTATCCAATTGAGGCTGATTAGGCGTTCAAAAACTGCTGAAGAAGTTGTGTCAAAGGAAATTAAAGAACTTTTCAGCCATGGCATGTTGATGCCATCCAAGAGTCCATGGGCTGCCCCAATTCTCATTGTAAAAAAGAAAGATGGGAGCAACCAGGTTGTTATTGACTACTGGAAGCTTAATAACATTACCAAAAAGGATTCCTATCTTCTTCCGCGTATTGATGATCCCCTAGACAGGCTTGGGGGTGCAAAGTTCTTCTCAGTGATGGATTTAATTATCAGGTATTGAAAAATTGTCTTTCCAAAGCTGAGTGTAAAAAGTGCGCTATTATTACCCAAGAAGGTTTATTTCAACCAACGTAGATGCCCCAAGGACTCTGTAATGCTCCAACAACCTTCCAGAGAGCGATGGACACCATACTGGCGATCATAAATTGTCATTTGTACTAGTAAACCTAGACAATATAAACATATTCAGTCGTACCTTTGATGAACATCTGGAACACCTGGAAGAGGTTTTCAAGAGGTTAGCAGCTGCAAACTTGAAGATCAAGCCCTAGAAGTGTCAATTCTTTAAGGACCATCTGGAATACCTTGGGTTTGTAAATAATAAGGAGGGTCTTCAGCCACAACCAGCCAAATTGGAAGCAATATCTAAGATGAAGAGGCCCGAATCCAAGTAAGATATTCAAGTATTTTTGGCATGATTGGGTATTATCACTGATTTATTGCTGACTTCGCTCAAATGGAAGAACCTTTATTTTATCTACTTAAGGATAAGGTCTCTTTTGAGTGGAATTCAGCCTACCAGGAGGCATTTGACCAGCTTCGTTCAGCCTTGTTAGTCGCACTAGTATTGCGCTATCCTGACTTTGACTGAGAATTTATTGTTCAGACTGATGCATCAATAACAGCAATTGGAGCCGTTTTGTCCCAAGTCGGAGAAGATGGCAAAGAGCACCCAGTAGCCTATGCTAGTTGGACCCTAAATGCTCATGAAAGAAATTATACTGTAACAGAAAGAGAGTGTTTGGCCATTATATATGCCTATAAACAGTTCCGAGTATACCTTCATGGAGTGCATTTCACCGTGGTTACTGATCATGCATCCCTAAGCTGGCTTAACAACTTGAAGGAGCCAGAAGGACGTTTGTCTCACTGGGCACTTAAGTTTCAGGCTTATGACTATACCAACAAGCACCAGGCTGGTGCTAAACATCAGAATGCTGATTGTTTGTCTCGTCTGCCCATTGTGGCAACCCTCTGTCAGCCTGCGGATGCCTTGTTCCAGAAGATGGTTAATGTAACTTTTGTCAATGAGCCCAAACAAGTGCAGAAAATTCTCTCTGAATTAAGAAAGGATACACAAACTGAAAAAGGAGTCTTATTCAAGGTGATTGATGGAAAAAATATATTTCCACGTCCCTCAGCTTGAGCAGATCTAATTTTGGCTGCTCATAAGGCTACTGGCCATGAAGGCTTTAAGAAAACCAAGGAGCAGCTTAAGCAAAATTACTGTTGGGATTTGATGCATTTTGACATCCATGAAACTTTGAGCTGTTGCCAAGAGTGCCAAGGGGAAAAACCCTTCCAAAAAGCTACTTCGTACCAGCTTGTTTGGACCAAATTTTGCTTGGCACACTATATCTATAGATGTGGTTGGACCCCTCCCAATTAGCAATGTGAAAGCCAAATATATTATTGTGGCAGTTGATCACTTAATGAGATGGTTCGAAGCCAGGGCTATTTGGGACTTAGGAGCCTCAACAACTGCTAAATTTATCTTAGATCAAGTTATTCATTGGAACAGATTTCCTCAATTTATATTAATGGATAATGGCACAAATTTCACTGCAGTTATTCTCCAGAAGCTCAATGAATTGATGGGGGTGCGTGGTGTTCTGTCAACTCCATACCACCCAGAAACAAATGGTGCAGTAGAACGAGTTAATGGAACACTTGTCAATATCCTAAGGAAGCTGACTTCTCAGAAGCCCTCTGAATGGAGCACGTTCCTCAGTTCAGCCTTTTTGCCTACAACATCTCTTACCATTCAGCCACAAAGATGTCTCCATTCCAACTTCTATATGGGAAGTATCCAGCCTTATCACCATTGTTGTATTCCTTATTACAAGAACCCCAGGAATTGAGCTATTCTCAGTATGTTGAGAGGCTTTCAGAGACCTTAATTAAACTGCAAGCCCAGGCTTTCGATAATAACTTCAAACTTCATAAGGCCCAACATGAAAAAGATCAAAAAACCCAATATGATCTGCCCAAATTCGCTGTGGGGGATGAAGTATTATTTTGTAACACCCATGGTTTTGGCCAAATTCACAAGTTAAATCGCATTTGGTTTGGTCCATTCTTGGTTATAGAGAAGACTTTGAACTTTTCTTAAACTATTAAGGAGAAAAATTTGGAAGCTTTTCTTTCTTGTAACAATCACTTTAGTTACTATGATCTAATTTAAACAGAAAATTTGGATAATCATACACAGGAAAAGATGGGCGACTCTATCAATAAAAATAATACAACATGGGTGAGCATCACAGCGAGCGGTGCACTTAGCGGTGAAACTAAGGGCAAGAAATGCCCTGGAGGGGGACCAGGAACCCAATCTGCAAAGAAATTGCAAACTCAGACACCGTCTGGGTTTATGGTATTCACTGTAAAGCATGCGAAATATATGTACATTCAGTTCAATTAACCCTTATCAAAGGTGGAACATGGGATCAGACTCTTCCTTGGGGATGAGTCATTGACCCTGTGGGATAAAACATGTGAAGCACAGCCCTCACTTTTCCCTCACGCAGTGTATGTAGCCACGAACAACATGGGCTGCAGCTGGATCGATATTGGTTTTGGAACAGCTGATGAAGCTGATGCCACAGCAAAAGTCTGTGTGGAAATTGCCCTCCCCGAGGGCAAAAATTGTGCGCACCGCGCGCACCAGATGGAACAAAGCAAAAACTTTGTTCGTCTCTTTTGACTCGCTCCCCACCAACCTTTCTCATAAGGTAATTGAGGAGGAGCTCCGCAAAGGTCTCGTGGCCTATAGAGAAATTCAGCAACTCAATTTACAGCGATTTCGCCTGATGCCCAACCTGTGCATGGGCAAAGCTGTCGCTGTAATCAATCCCTTCCCAGAAGTGGAAGAGGACTTATCCAGAATTCCCCGCACAGCAAAATTTCACTTTGAAGATGGGGGCCAGTCAGCCACGTTCTGAGTTACACCAGAGCGCGCACCACCCATTTGCAACCACTGTGGCTCACTGGGCCACAAGGAACATGCATGCCTTGTGAAAGAGGGCTTAATGGAAAATGACTATTGTGAGGAAGCAATGGATGAAGAGAACGAAAACTTCACCAAAATGACTGACAGTCACCACCCATTCCGCTGGGGTGAAGATGGACTATACTCCATCGTGGACCCAGTTACAAGCAAACAATGTAAAGCAGCACAAAAAGCCCGCAAGCGAGCAGCAGCTGAAGCGGTGGCACACGCGGAATCTACCATTAACCCCAGACAAATTTGGGAGGATATTTTGGATATTACCAAACCAACCAATCAGAACAATATGCCCAGGTCGAAAATTTTCACAGTAACCTGAATGAGTCACAAAGCGACATCAGTCATGCACATATTGAAGAACAATGCAACCGCGATTTGGGCGAAAATGCGATGCACAATTCACCAAAGTTGAACCTCAAAAATACAAAATTCAATCAACAATCCGCATCAAATCAACATGAGACATGTACAGGAAAAGTTGACGCAAATGCAAAAAAGTGCAAAACCATTGAATCATTGGGTCAGATCAAAGGAACCAACAATGGCAGTGAAAGAATTGGAGTACAGACGCGGAGCATGGCCAAAATGAGCCATGGTGGGATAGGGCCAGAGGGCCCTCCCAACCGCTCCTGAGGCGCCGCGGGCACCTCAGTGTCAATAGGGATGCTAAACATCGCGGGAGCCAGGGCTCATACGTCCCAAGCCAAAAGCTGGCATTCCTGCGAAAACCTCTTGTAGACATCTTGGCCATCCAAGAAACCCACTGTCTACAAGGGGAATAAGAATCCTGGTCAACCAGGGTCGCACCATCACAATATGTATGGATGTCTCACTGTGGGGTGATAGTCCAAAACAACAAAAAATTTAAAATTACAAATTCATCATCACAATTGCACGGTCAAGTCCTGGTAGCAACGATCACATGCCAAGATGAAATAATTTCGTTAGCATGTATCTATGCATCGTGCACTGCAACCAAGTGAAACAATTTTTTGAAAACATTCCTACTCTCACCCTCCCACCAGATACTATTATATTAGGCGATTTCAACTGCTGGGATAACCCTGATACAGATCGATGGCCTAATCCCAGGGGATACCCACCTGGACACCTTTGAATTCCGCACAATGAAGGCATCTCTTGGCTTACAGGATGCTCTTCCCCCAGTTCACCACTCCTTCCCCACATGACGTGGCCCAACATATTTGAGGGAGCGCTCATATCAATGAGTCACATTGACCACATCCTCATCCCGCAATCCCACCGCTCAAGAATCTCCAAATTTATAACAAAAAAGATCAATTTTTCTGACCACCAATTAGTTACGGTGCAGTTAACGCCAACCAAAGCCCACACACAGGTGTTGCCTTAGAGAAAGCTTCACCCAGAGAATAAAAATTGCCTGAGATATCCAACTGGGTTGAAAATAAGGCTACAAACCCAGAATTCACAACCCCATTCACTTCAGATCCCATTGGAACATGGGAAAATTTCAAAAAGGATTTAATCAACAAAACCCAACATATTGCATCACGTAAGTACACCGCGGATACAGCCACAATCAAGCGTACCTTGGCGGAACTAGACCGCCTGGAAATAAATACTCCAAGATCTGGCTATAGCCCTAACTGGGGACACAAATGGGCATAAATTTCTGCCAAACTTAACAACCTCATCTTTGAACAGCAACACAGAATCAAAGTATTGAACAAAGGTAAGTTCATAAAGGAAGGCGAAACCTGTTTGACATACTTTTTCTGCCAATTCCACTCCTGCGGAAACCAGCCCATGTGCACACAGGTCCGCAAGACCAACGGCACCATGGCAACTGACCCTGAGGAGGTCAAGGCGGAAGTACACCGCTACTACACCAAATTATATCGTGAAACACCAACAGATTCACAAAAAATTAAAGAATTTATACAAACTGCTGAGATACAAAGTACACCACCAAATTACAATATACTATCCCTTATTACACGGGAGGAGCTTTGGGAGACAATTAGCGGTGCACCACGTAGGAAATGCGCAGGGCCTGATGGGATATCCTACGAATTTTATAAAAAATATTTTCAACAAATTGCCCCCTCCTATTGGCGTCTATGAACCAGAGCTTATTAGAAACACACCTATTACCAGGAGGCCATGAATCCTACGTTATAACCTTGTATAAAAAGGTGACAAGTTGGACCTGGCCAACTGGCGCCCAATTGCACTCTCCAACACTGACACAAAAATTCTAAAAGAAATTTTAGCAGCTTATTAGGCGCAATTGCATCTGACGCCCTATCACCCAACCAGTTTGGGTTTATACCAGGGCGTTCAATCTGGTACAACATACACCCTGTTGCAAACATTTGCCAATCCAAAGAAACTGGTGCCCTGGTCTTCTTGGATCAGGAAAAGGCGTATGACCGTGTTAGCTGGCCATACCTAAAAGAATGTCTACATGCCTTCAATCTCCCACTAAGATTCATAAAATGGGCGATGCTCCTAACAGAATCTGCAACCATGGCTGTATGCGGCCCTGGATTACTAACAAACAAGATTAAACCACACAGAGGGCTCAAACAAGGGGATCCCCTCAGCCCACTGCTATAAAATTTCAGCTTTGACCCACTCCTCTTAGTAACTGACTCACGTCTCATGGGGATAACCGCACAAGGACAACCAACAGTCAAGATACTGGCCTTTGTGGATGACTGCGTAGCAGGTATAGCAAACAATGAAGATGCCCGACAGCTGGAACACACTCTAGAGGAATATTCCAAGGTGAGCAATGCATCGCTCAACAAAAGGAAGGCAGAAATTATCCTCTTAGGAAAATACACAAACAATTGGACCACAACATCAGAACCTCATACCAACACACGAAGAAAAAACCCAATCAGTTTACCCTTTGCAACACCTCCCACCACCACTCCTGTTTGACACCTTGGAATTTGGCTAGAATCAGGGGGATATGCTAACGAGACAATGGAAAATAACCTGTTACAATGGGTATCCAAACGCGTCGCCTCCCTAAAGGGGAGAACCCCAGGACTAACAGGACGAATTACAGTTTCTAACTCGCTCATCCTCCCAATACTGTGGTACCAGGCCCATGTGATAGCCTTCTCACCTACCTTTATAACCTCAATTCGCGCGCTTATCCAGGGCTGGCTGTGACCTGGCTCTCACCCTCCTATACGGATGGAAACACTATTTGGCCCACGCTCAAGCGGAGGCATGGGACTAATAGATTTTGAGAGCCACGCCAATCACATCCTAGGTACCTGGATAAAGGAAATCCTTGCTCCAGACCTCCCGCAACAACATTGGTCCAGAGCAGCAAGGACTAACTTTGCACAGGGACTCAAATTAACCAACCCACATAGTTCACCCAGACTACTTTCATACCTTGCCAAGCACCCTACTGCAACGGTTCCACATGGAACCTCCCCTCATTTCAAACATATCCTCTGAACTATCCACCATATGGGATGGACCATAGATAACATGGGTACTATACAGGGAAGGGGACGACCCAGCCCCTAATTCAAATTAAGAAACCCAGAAAACCATCCCCAGAGGGATATGCTCGCAACAACCCCAAGCATAGCTAGGATAGAATACCTAGATATGTTGGACATTCCCTATGATTTAACCACACAGAAGGCAATGTGGAAAATGACTCACCACCCACTCCTACAGCCAAGGATAAGAGCAAACACCTGGCGCTGTCTAAGAAGGACCTATAGGATGGCGGACTGTTCCAACTCCCTCCACAAAACATGTGCAGTATGTGGAGGGGAGGGATCCCTACATCACCGCCTAGAAACATGCCCCCCAACCAAAGCTATATGGTAGGAAGTCGCACGCCTGCTTAAGATCCAAAACAAACAAAAATTCTCGATAACAAAGAGCATCTTCGCGCTCTAGATCAAGTCACCAATCCCATCTACCCTCCATTCCCTAATAATACCCATTGCAATATGGACAATCCTCACAATTGCATTAGATGCGTTCAAGGACACGGTCCCAACCATTCATGGGGTT